>JABJVR010000039.1:5678962-5692931 GCA_025773905.1 Chitala chitala | reverse complement strand
AGCCTGGCGTACTGGTCCCGTCCCGCTCTGGGGGTCCCCTGCCGTGGGGCAGCCTGGCGTACTGGTCTCGTCCCGCTTTGGGGGTCCCCTGCCGTTGGGCAGCCTGGCGTACTGGTCCTGTCCCGTTCTGGGGAGCCACATGCAGACCAGTGCAAAGCCTGGAAATGACAGAATCCACACACTGCATGCAATTTGAAATGCTAATTTCATGAAGATGAAGATGATACCATTTCACTTTCAGAAACAGACTAATATTTCACCTCTGTAAAATGTAAGCATACCTCACATTTAGCAGAGTTTGTAGCTTAATGTAACTATAATATGTGCTGATCGAACAGAAACCTGGTTGTTGCAGTTTTTGCGATCGTTTTTTTTGGCCCAGAAGACCCCTTGATCAATAGAACTCAGTTCTAAGCAGTCAAGTTCCTGCATTATTTAGGCCTGTGCAGTTGAATGTGAACAAAATGTTTTGTGCATTTGTTTAACTGAAGATTCATTCATCATCTTGGTTTTTCTGTGGCTGCGTGTATATATGAAGAATACAGGTAATAACAATCAAATGGAACCAACCGGAACAACTGCAAGTCAACAACAAAGCCTGTATAAGTGCAATTAATCGATAAAAGGGATTGTTTTACTGAGTCAGCTATCAGAAAAAACGGATCTCTTCAATCCAAGGCATAACGGTGTCATTGCAGGTGGATTCACATAGGCGCTGCTGAAATCCAACTATTACATATCTGGCACCAGCCCCGGTGAAATGACAGGCATCAGCTCAAGGGTCCGGGTCACGGCATCCGTGCAATGGACAGACCTAAATTAGGATTGGCCCTACATCTTCATTAACCACAGGCATCCCACACAGCGCAATTACCGGTTGGCTGCCGAGCTGAAGGCCCAAGTCCCCAGCTGAGGGAACTAAACAGGCTCCAGGAGGCAATGTCATTGTCATAACTTGCGCCTATGAGCCACATCCACATTTGGTCCCCGTAATTAAACGGTTGCGTGAAGCCAAAACAATCAGGCAAGCGGGTGGTCAGGGCTGGCGGTGTGACAGAGGGCTGAGTGTCAGCAGCCCGTCTGGACAGACATCCTTCACACCTAGCACAGCTCTGTCACAGAGGGCACAGCAGGAGGGAGAGAGAGAGAGAGAGAGAGAGAGAGAAAGAGAGAAGGAGAGGGAGAGAGACAGGGAGATGGAGAGAGAGGGAGAGACAGCGAGGGAGAGAAAGAGAGACGGAGAGTGAGAGAGAGAGACAGAGAGGGAGAGAGAGAGAAGGAGGGAGGGACAGAAAGAGAGAGGGAGGGAGAGGGAAAGAAACTAACAGTTACATCACAATTTGTGTCATTGAGGCCCTGAAATCATTCATAAAATCTAAATGCAAAGTTAATACTTGTCAGGAAATGGCTTTAAAACCCATGTTGTGTTCTATTCAGCATGTTTCTTTAAAACACGAGTGTCTTCTGAGTAATAGGAGTAATAGAACTGTGACGTGATTACAGACCTAGCTTTATAAATTGCCATGACTGAGGCAGTAGGCAGGAGGAGAAAAATGAAGAGAGATGGGGTAAGAGCGGAAGGTTTCTAGTCCTCCGTACTGTATGTGTCTGTTATCTCCCCCTGTTCAGGTTTGCCGGTCATGGGGAATCTCATTAAGGTCCTTGGCAAGGATTTAGAAAACTGTCCACATTTTTTCCTGGACTTTGAAAGTAAGTGAGTACTGTTATCTGTGTGTGCGTTCATGTGTGTGTGCGTGTGAGCCACAGAACGGGGTGTTTGGAGGTGACATGGCGCGTGAGAGAGGGGTGGGTCAGGCACAGGGTTCCTTTAGACGCTCCCCTATCTCGCTCTTGGTCCTCCCAGCTCCTCTTGATTCCAAAACACCACCCAAGACGGGAACCCAAAGAGAAAAAAAAACCCACCCGAGGTCACACTTCACCCAACCTCTGCCCATTCACTGCTCCACCTGGCTGCCATTAAAAAAATCTCCTCTCCTCCACATATGGAGAGACTGAGTGAGAGGGTGAGAGAGAGAGAGCAGGATGGGAGAGCGATTTTATACCACTGTCGCCATGCCGCCGCCCAGAACAAGCCCTGCCCGCTCTTGCCCAAGTCCCGACCTGCCCCCCCCGTTCATACCATCATCACACACACGCCCCCCTCCCACCTGTTCCTTGGCTCTGCACACACACATTTTCCCCCTCCATCACCCACACACCTCTCCCTCTCTCTGTTCCAGGGGACACATGGGGAATCTCCTGAAAGTGCTGGCTTGCACCGACCTTGAGCATGGCCAAATTGTTTTCCTTGACTTTGAACGTGAGACCATTGGCTTCTTGTTTTTTTGCATTCCTCTCATCACTCCCTTCCTTATCCCTCGCCGATCGGCTAACCGATATCTCCTCTGTGCACCAGGGCCCCATCTGTGCCACAACTAAACCCAAAGTTTATTCACTCAATTTGCAGAGCAACCAAAATTTTAACCATTCTCGCAACGTGTCCATTTCGGTTACATTTGGACGTTTATGTTTTTTTGTATACAAAATAAAATAACTGTTACTAGAAATTTTTAAATAATTTTTACTAGCCTTTTAATATATATCGCTTTTAAACTTTGTCTCAGGCTAATATGTGGTGTCAGTACCCAAAATTTAAAAACTGTGGGATTTTTTTAAGGTACCCCTTTACGGTGCACAAAGAAATATCGTCCAAAATCCTTTAACGTCTCGAGCTCAAATGCAGATGACCGATAAAAAGGTTCACGTGTGCCTGCTTTTTTAACGGAACTTTCATTCTTTAGATTTTTGGTTTTTCAAGCTATTAAGTAGTGTAGGTGGAAATTTTGAGGGCTACTCTAATAATTTCCATCTCACACTAATCACTACCTAAGATTTCCTATCTGTTGATCTGTCCTGTTGTGTCTCTTTTCCACTCTTTTTTCTCTACATTAAGGGAGGCCATTGGTTAGCAGTAACTTAGATGCTTCCATTATTCAATGATGTTTTGATCTGCAGCCACAGCGGGTCACCTCTGACTCCTGACTAACTCTTCTTTCCTCCTGTGTGAGCCTCTTGCAGTGTCTCCACCTCCTAATTATGACCTTCTTGTTTCTTTAGATTGACTCAAAGGTGGGCAAGCTCTGTCCCAGCAACATGTGACCCCACAATGTCTCTGGACACTTTTAAATTAGTCACTGATTTGTTTAAAACCAAAATAATTAAGAGCACAGGGATGCTGGACATCAGCACACCACACAGGTCTGTAGGACAGAGTTTGCCCAACCTTGGCTAGACTTCTGTGTGGCAGAGGTGTCCAGGTCTTTTCTAAAAGCTAAACATCTTCACAGGTTCCCTAGGCTCTCATAGCTCTGAGTCGCCGATGAAATTTCTGAGCACAACCTGTTGCAGCTTGGCTCTAGGTTAGCGCCCGCTTCGGGGCTCTTTGGGTGCCGGCAGTCCAATGGGTCTCTAGCTGGTCCACATGATCCGTGCTGAGAAAAAAAACAAACTACTGGGTGTGTGAATAAGGAAGGGTGGCTTGCTGACATGCCGACTGCCACACGCTTCCTAAAAAAGTGTGGGGTGTGAGAGTGCCAGTCAAAATTCATGACAAAATCAGGGCTAAATTAAAGAAAACAGGAAAATGACAGATGCTTGCAAGACTAAAAAGCCATCTGAGAGTGACCTGGACTAAAATACAGGGTCGAGACCTGGCACCTCTGCCAAATGGGCCTCCTTATCTGGGCTTCCTGTCTCCAAGACTGAAATGTCTGAACTCTTTTGTGAAAATTAAGTTAATCTGACATGGAGTACGCACTGCTGTGAATGAACAGAATCAGGCATCTGTGTGAGGATAGTGAGGCTTCATCCTCATCTTCATCACCCTCGCTTTTAGAGGTCACTAGCCATCTCAATAAGTCTGATTGGACTGCATTTGAACCTAGACAGAGGTGTTATTTAATACCCTCTTCCCACTCCCAACATTATAACCAGTTCATTCTCTATGATATGATCAAATGACACCTAAATGGTGTAGGCTACCAGCACTTCAAATACCTAAAGAAAGTGTCAGAGATTTAATACTGCACTCTACACCTGAGCCTGGTTCTGGTCCTGAAATGAAACACCAGTGCTGTGACAGAGAGATGCTGTGACAAAAAGCTGTAGTTCGTAAAAGATCTACACAACGGGGGAGAAGCATGTCACTACTAGGTATCTAACACCTGCTGAACTGAACACCTGAGGCAAACAGAGACTCCTGAGAACCAACACTACTGCCACACCACGACCCATTCATACGCGCCCACACATGCTCACATGGCGGGGGGTCATCAGGTCAGACTAGGCTCATGGGTCAGGTCAAGCCGTCCTGGAGGATCAGACAGTGATGTTAATGTGCTTCAACGCTCGGTCCAAGAGAAAGTGGTTTATTTACCCATGAGTCTGCCTTAGGCCTAATCCTGCACTTATACAGAGCAGCACTGAACAAACAGCCACTCTCAGCGCTAGTGTTTGGGGATCCAGTAAATCCAGCCCCCCAACACAAGGTGTTCCAGACAAACCAAACAAAGTCATCCTCTATAGAATCAATAGTTCTGCAGGCCATAAACGATATGATATTCTTAGCACAATTAAGCAGTTCCAGATGTTGCAGGATATTCTTTACAAATATAAATTCAGGGGAAAAAAACTCCCCAGTGATGCTTTTTAAGGCAGGTACAGGGTAAACAGTGTGATGCATTGGGAACACTTACAAGAGATGGCAGACCAGTCCAGGGGAGTGCTTTACAGAGCCACATGTATAGCAGAGCAGCTTCTCCCTCTCTTATTGTACACCACAAGTAATAAATGCCTTCCCCACACACCCCCACACACCCACACACACACACACACACACACACACTAACCCAGTTCAGTTGAGTTCATAGCACAGCAGGGTGTACCATGTAGCCAGTGTGTGTGCACGTGTGCGCGTTATCCGGGTTATATCCATAGTGTAGCCACCACAGGGAGCAACCATCCGCGCTGTCTGTCACTCACTTGTCAACGTCCCCGCCCACTCGACTTCCTCACCCAGATGCCCAGCCCACAGAGGCGGAGACGGCAGTGTGGAACCAGGTGAGCGCCGTGCTGGAGGAGGCACATGGGATACTAGCGGAGCTGCAGTCCTACAATGGGGCAGGACAGGAAATACGAGAGGTGAGCATAAAAAAAAAAAAAAGAAGTCTCTTGATTAAAAAAAAAAAAAAAAACACACCTGACACAGTTTGCACTAAATTTATTCGCAATGTCCTGCGTGTATTCCTGCCTTCACGCAGCACAAAACCCCAAAGGGATTTTTATTTTAATTAACTTTCTTATGAGTCTAGATGGACGCTACACATGTTATGTTTTTCTCAATATGTTTTAAGACAAAAGACAGCGCCAAGTTATCGAGCATGTAAACTTTGCCGCCATATGCCAGCAAGGCAGGAAAAAAAACGTTTTTAAACTACAGCAGTATATAGTTATAGAAACAATTTAAATGCAATACATGAGCACTTACATTTACAGAGAATAATTCCTTATTTTTAATAGATATAACTGATCTTGTGACTGAAAAAAATAAAGGTCATAGAAAATTATTGTAATATCAGTTTATTTGCATCAATATCAAAAATAAATATTTGCATAAATCAAAAACCTCCGAATGTTCTCTAATGAAAGCAAAGTCAAACACGTGAAAACAATTGAGTAGCTATCCTCACAGTTGGAATCTACTGCTCTCCATATTACTAAGGGCAGCGTATACACAGAGATGGTGCTCTTCAAAATATGGGATTAAAAAATAAAACAAAATACTGCAAATGTACACTTTCAAACCCTTTGACACAAGAACTAAGTGGTGATTTCTTCATGACAGATTTGTGATTGTGCTGTGCGCTGTATTTTCTAGGCCATCCAGAACCCAGGTGACCTACAGCTGCAGGAGAAGGCATGGAACGCAGTCTGCCCCCTGGTGGCCAAGCTGAAGCGCTTCTATGAATTCTCGTTAAGACTGGGTATGCAGCGCATCCTGGTAACAGCCACGACGACAAAACCACAAAGGAAAAAAAAAAAAAAAAAACTGTCACACAAGAAAACACAAATGCAGGGGGGCGTGGTCAGGGCTGCCTAATTTGCATAAATTCCGCCAATAATCCTTACAATCCTTACGCTCCTGATGCTGTTCTAAATTTAGGATTTTTGGTCAGGGGTATCACAGCATCGATGGAAATGACCTTGAACAGGAATGTAAGGAATTCATACAGTGCGTTTAGTGGTGGGTGGGGGCAAAACAGCACCTGTTTCTGGACCCGTTATGCTGCCGTCAGCCTCCTTGGCGCCGTTTCTCCTCACCTGCATGGTAAGCACAAATGGCTGAGAGGAACAGCAGTGGTGACTCAACAAAAAAAATAAATAAAGCCTCCGTGCCTTCACCACACGCTACACAGTGTGCCTGTGTGCGGAAATGGAGCCCCTCCGCTCACTCTCAGCGGAGATCGAGGTCTCCTGGCCACCCTTCAGGCTGATGCATACATAAACAAGTTATTTATAGAATGGATCTTGCATGTTTCATGAGGCAATAGGCTGGCATCCCCTGAGACACAGTCTTCATTAATACCAACACATCTTAGCAACAGCGTCTTAGATATCAGGGTACCATAGAGTACTGGTGAGGTTGGTCAAAGCTGCAACAGTCCAATTCCACACATCACAAGGCTGCAAGTTTGGTACAGGATCGAGTTCATTTCTGGGTGTGGTGATATAAAATGAAGCCAGAATGCTACAGGATTTGCCTCCTACCACAAATTCTGACCAGACCCACAGAGGTTTACTAATAAGTACACAGCACACCTCAAAAGCCAAGCTGTCAGTGGTTCAGTTTTGTATGAGGAGTAAAAAACTGCAAAGCAAATTTCCACTGACAATAAACAGGTTATCCGACACCTGAAAGCCTCTGTGAAGTTTTAGCAGTTATAATACATTACAATGTTTGAGGTGCATTAGAATGGAAATACTGTACTGTATTTACATTACTCTGTTTTTCTTCCACAAGTTATCGGTTTTGTTCCATCATCATCATCATCGGTGAAAGCGGGTGAGCATGGGACTACCTGGGTATTTCTGTGTGTGTGCTTTGCAGAGAATGCACTGCGCAGCCTGCTGGAGGCGCTGACGAGCCCGCCGTATGCTCCCATGCAACATCTCGAGCGGGAGCAGGCCTTGGCCAAGCAGTTTGCCGAAATCCTTCACTTCACACTCAGTTTCGATGAACTTAAGGTGAGCCCAGGGGAGGGCGGCTCTGGCACTCAGCGGCATGGGGGTGAGCTCAAATGTGTTGGGTTCTAAGGGCCCAGAGGTGCTGTGGTGACTAAAATGGCCCAGCTTAAGTGCAGATGATGTACAGTTCCTACTACACTGCATTTCTGCACAGAACAGAACGTGCTGTCTTTAACTGCTATACCTATTTCCTGTCTGAGAAGACAGCGGCAAAACTCCGCACTCTAAAAATCAGCTATTTACAGCACTTTACACATGGACTGTTGCTTTCTGGTCATGAGTCACCTTCAGCTCCCCCCCTCCCCCACAGATGACCAACCCTGCCATTCAGAACGACTTCAGTTACTACAGGAGGACCATCAGCAGGAACCGGTTAAACAACCAACAGGTACCATTCCTGCACATGCAAGCACACAGCCATGGTTAGCCGTCTGTGAAACCCCAAACAGTTAAGACACCAACTGCAAAGAAATATTTAAAAAATATGAAATGGAAACAGAGCTTCATGCAAAAAAGCCTGGAACTTTAACCCAGCCTTGAGCCCTTTGTTTCTCTCTCTTGATACAGCTGGATGCGGAAAATGAGGTAAACAACGAGATGGCCAATCGGATGTCGCTGTTCTATGCAGAGGCCACGCCCATGCTGAAGACCCTCAGTAACGCAACCACCAAGTTTGTGTCAGAGGTGAGCTCTTGCCAAGAAGCTGTGGTCTATATTCAAGCCATCCCAACCCCGATATGTAGAACTAAGGGGGGGGGGGAGAGAAAAAAAAAAGTGATGGTTACTGTTACCATGACAACGTAAAGGAGACCATCTTGTACCATGGCAACTGAGAGAAGATTGTTTGTCTGCTATGTTCCCTGCGTCGTTATTGTGACTTTATTGCTTAGTTGACGGTTTTTAAACAAAGTATTTTTTAATTTGCATGCACACAGCTGGAACAGTTGACGTACGTTTCTCGCGGGTGCAATGCTATTGACGTCACAGGTGTGACGCATAAGAGACGGCGAGTGTCAGCCAGAGAGAACAGTTCTTCTCTATAGGCCTGCAATTAGGTGACACTGAAATAGCCACTGGCAGGCGCCTGGTGGCCATCATCGAGGGGCCGTGACACATTGTGACAGCAGCCTGTGTGGCGCTGTCTTGACAGGCTACCGAGGCATTCCGGAACATACTGTACCCGCCCGACTGTGACTCACTGAGGTTCTGTTGGGTTGTGCTCATATTGCCTCAGAAACTCTTGCAGAAGGCACATTTATGTAACAATTCAAATCACGTAGAGTAGCAAATGGGTGACGGCTGAGGCTAAACGGGATGTACAGAAACCGCATCTCTCGGCTCCTCATACTCAGAACAGTGCCGTGCCAGCAATACCCAAAGTTTCTTGTATTTTTTTTTTTCCAACTCGCTTGTATTTTCTGAAGGAGTCCATTAGTCTTTGTCAAAACACAACAGGAGGTACAACATGATGATTTCCTAAAATAGATGCAATTGCTGTTATCGGAGACTACTGCCACCACCTTGTGGTAACGTTCGGTACTGATTTATTTCAGAACAAAACGCTGCCAATAGAAGACACGACGGATTGCTTGAGCACCATGGCCTGCGTCTGCCGAGTCATGCTGGAGACTCCGTGAGTGCCCGTCCACCCCATTCCAAATTCTCCTCTAATCTCCTGAAATAACTGTAGTGCTCCAACATGCTCAGTCTCAATTTAAAAAAAGAAAAAAAAAAAACAACATCCGTGCTCGCTGCATCGGCTAATTGCTTTCACAATCACGAACACATAAACTTAAGTTGCTGATGCCGCTTAAAGTAATGGCATACTGTATACATCAAGATAACATTCCTCAGCATGCACATTCAATTGACACGGTCATCTGTGGTTCCAACATTCCAGTCTGAATATATATTTGCGTTAAAACCCTGGGCTGATCCTCTCCTGCCTGTTGTCTGTTCATTCCACTCACAGTGAGTACCGCTGTCGTTTCACCAACACGGACACCATGCTCTTCTGCATGAGGGTCATGGTGGGTGTCATCATCCTCTACGACCACGTCCATCCCGTAGGAGCCTTCGCCAAGACGTCCAAGATAGATGTAAGGACACGCTTGCTTGTTTCAAGAGATACTTATGCAGCCTGCACCAAAAGTGCTGTCAATTGACAACAACAAGTTAAAAGCCAATCAGATAGATGGATCATTCCTGCCTTCTTCATTGGTTTTCTTACAGGCTGTTTTCCACCAATTGGATAATTGATTACTTGACCAGCTCTGTTCTTTATTAGGCTTGTGTTTAAGGCTCATTCACTTACAGAAATGAACACCTGAGTCATGGCCACACAGAGCAAAGACTAAGAAATGGAAAGGACAGTCAGTCAGTCAGTCACTGAAACAAATGAACCAAGGACCATGAAGGGGCAGTCTAGGCTTGTGTGTGCATGCGCGGGTGTGCATGCGTATGTGTTTGGGTGTGTACACGTGCGTGGGGCAAAGGCAAGCAGGTCTGTAGGACAGGAGAAATCAGGGGAGGAGTATGGTTCACAGGTAGGTGACCTTTCCTCTAAAATGCCTCGGGCACATACCTTTGTTGTTCCACAGATGAAAGGCTGTATCAAGGTGTTGAAAGAGCAGGATTCAAACAGCGTGGAAGGTCTGCTAAATGCTCTGAGGTGAGTGGGTGACAGGTGATGAGCACTCCCCCGGCCCACACACACACACACACACACACACACACACAATCTCAGACCTGATGTCTGTCAATTTGCCTCATGCCAGGGCACCAGCATAACCCCTCCCCTTCGTGCCCTCTCACAGGTACACGACGCGGCACCTGAATGACGACAGCACCTCCAAACAAATCAGGGCCATGCTACAATGAGAGAGGGAGGACGGGCAAGCGAGAGAGAGAGAGAGAGAGAGAGAGAGAGAGCGAGAAAGAGAGAGAGAGGGAGAGGGCTCAGGATGGATGGAAAGGGGAAAACAGACAACAAATGTACCAAGAACAAGTGGACGCAAATCACAGGCGACAAAAATGCAGAAGCCCGCCAGTTTACACAAATGAAAGGCAGAATCGTTTCTGTGTCAATAAAGTGGAAGGGAGGAAAAAATAGCTAAAATATATAAATATATATATATATATATATTGTCAACAGCTCATCTCCACATCTCTCATTTTGTAAAAAAAAAAAAAAAAAAAAAGTAAAATAGAGATATATATTAAAGTAAAAACATAAAAACACAATGTGTGACATAAATAAATAGGACAAAAGAAGAGAAACTATATAAGAACTTTTAAGGTTAAAAATGGAGAATACGAAGTCCATATTCCAATTTAAGAAAAGTATTTTTGCACTCATAAATAAAACGATGCCATCACTATGATTACACTGTAAAGTAAAAAGCTGGAAATTAAGTGTACAGTGAACTTCTACATACAGTTTGATTCCACTTGATTTTAGGCCATTGTCTCATTTTACCCACAATCCACTGCAGCCCACAGTAGTATTTCCTGCCGCGTGGGTTTTGTTCTTTTCTAATGTGGCACAGTGGACAAACCCCTCACTGTGCTGCTTTACTTTTACTTTTTTTTTTTTTTTTAATTCTAACATCAGCAACTGACGGGACGAACGACTAGGCCATATTTTACAATTTGTAAAACAAAGTCCATATAATGGCATAGACAGTGTTAGACACATAAGAACATTTTCTGAACATTACTGTACAATTAGTCCAGTGGACTGCTATGAACTGCTTTTTCTATTATAAAAGCACACTTTAAACCTGACCTTGTATGGAGTTTCGGTTTAATTAAACTCTTCAGGATTTCTTTTCAATTTAGTCGTGGAGAAAACATGTTCACTGCAGTAATGTTCTCTCAAAGGCCTTCGCCATGAAGTTTGCGACTGGCGCCGAGATCTTAAACACAGTTAACGGCATCCGAGCATCACCACACTCCTTATGTGTTCAGGCCGACGTGTCCTTTTCTTAGTGATCTTCAAGTGGAACTTTCAATGGTGCTACTGAGTTTGACATGAAACTAAGTCCACTGAAGACGTGCCGCAGCAAAGGCCCAAGTGAAACGCACGGCTTCTGTGGAGAGATTTACACACTGCACACGTTACAAGGATGCAGCAGCTTGCCACAATGGTCACTCCACATCGTACGACTCCCCTCTTAGGTGGAGCCCAATGCCTAGAAATCAGACCACCTGTTATGTGATTGGACACCTGCCAATCACACTGCATTGCGCAATCTACCTGCTTCAGAGACACCTTTATCCAGAGCACCTTGTATAGAGCGGGGACATGTGCAGAAACTGTTAAGACAGGATCCCTCTTTCAAAGCCACAGAGGCATTTCTCTTCAAGGAATTTTAATCCGCAACCTCCTGGCTGCAAGTCCTTTTCACCGCCACGCCTCCTGCTGTCCACCACCCCCAGCAACATGATGTGTAATGGGCCACCATTAAAGCACCATTAAACCATCAGTTATATGTGTATTTTATAGGAAAAGACTCAGGAAAAATTCAGGATTGAGATGGTAACTCTTTGTCAGTATTCATTCATAAAACATTTCAGAAAGCATTAAAATTCATTGCCACCCCTAAAAAATATATATACATTTAAAAGACAGGAAGAGGATGAGGAAGTTACTAAGCCACCTGTCTACTTTGGAGGAACACGGTGGAGGTCAGGGAGTTGGGGCTCACTTTGAGCCACATTGTGGTCTGCGACCTTTTTTTTTTTTTTAAGTGTAATTTCCCCCCATCACACATACGTACATACACACATACACACATGTGCACACGCAACTTCCCTGAACCCCCTAAACGGCCTGGCTCCCACTCCTGAAACAGAGAGCGAGGCAAGCTCAACGTCCAGTTGCAAGGCAGCACTGTAAATAGGCACCCAGGGAGCGGAGACGTTCCGTGACAGGCATGAACGAATCCTGGACTGGCCACAGAAGTAGTGTGCTCATGATCTACTAGAGAATCTTTCCTTTAGTATGAGGCAAACAAAAACACTTGGAAATCGGAAAAAAAAAGAAAAAAAAAGAAAAAGCAAAAACAAATTGATTAAAAGACTGAGGAGTCAAAAACATTGCTGTACCGTGGATGTCTATAGCCCTTAGAACGTCTATTTTAATTTGATCTTATCATTTTAATACAGGTATGTAAACATGCATATGCTGTGTAAATATATAGATGGCATGTTGTAAGTTCTGACGTGTAAATACAGTGTTTTTATTCACTTTTATTGTTCAGTGAATCTGAATTGGGTATGTGTTGTCTATCCCATGCGTTTGGCTTGGACCTTTGGACTTTTCCGTAGTCATAGGCTTTTGGATTTATAACGTCATACTGAAGAACGAAACAGAGAGGACTGTCCATTTGCTTGTTATTTTGTACATTTTTGTGCAACAATAAACTTGTCATTTATTACATTCAACTGCAAATTGTGTCATTTTGATTGTATACAACATTTTATATTTCATACAAATGTCTAGCAAAATACAATAAAACAAAATTATGAGTTTACGTGTGCTTGTGTATACTCCATCAGGTCTTTATGTGAAATTGCAAACTATTACTTCCTGTTCATTGTTAATGTTTCGATTTTTCCCGTTTCATATTTTGTCGGAAACATCACTTGAGCAGCATACACTGTACAAACTGTATTCATAGAAAAATTAAACTCCTTGTGTATTTGAATAATGTTCGCGACTGATCGGTCTTATTCAGATTTGGTATGTGATGAGTGAAACCAGATGGAAAAAGGAAAAAAAAAAGTCTTTTAAAATTCAAGATAGTTTTGAGAACATAATAGAAAACGTCCGACAGAAACGCTGTCCATGGTGCTGACAGAAACCTTGAGGCAAGTGGAAACTTGTGTTTTCAAACGGAGATACTGTTTTCGGCACTTCTGTAAAGGCACATCAGAGAAGAACTTATGAGGATCTGACTCGCCAGCAACAGAGAAGAGGCGGCGCAATCTCCCACCCCTATATATTAGCACATAAAAAGATTTTTAAAAAGAAAGAAAAAAAACTACTGTTTAACTCATTACATTCCTACACATGTAAACGAAAGCCCTGGGCTATTTAACACGTACAAACGAAGAAATTACGCGTAACTCCCCTGCGTTTAACTACAGCATTTAGTTCATATAGGGACTCACACTTTTCTCCACAGCATTAACCCATTAGAGAAAATAATAAATAAATAAATTTAATAAATTAAAACAACTCGAGCGTTTACAAAAGTCATTTTACGAATTTCAGTTATTTTCATAATCGGAGCCATTCGGAGAAGGAGCCACTTGAAGAGAAACAGCCTAAATGTATGCAAGTTTGTATAAACGCTTCTGGAAAAAAAATGTCACTGATAATTCCCGGTGGTATCCATCATATTATGCAAAACATTAACTGAGTTAATATCAATTTATCAACCATGTTAAAAAAAAAAAAAAAACGCATCATAGTTTTCGATTTTTCTATGCTGAAGCACTTATTTTAGTTGTACCACTAGATGGAGCCAGAGCCTCACTAATGCTCATATATTGTTCATTTTAAAGTCCTATGTACCGGTATCAGATTAGATTAGATTGAACTTTATTGATCCCACAGTGGGGAAATTCTCTTGTTACAGCATCTTATAGGGAAGTGGGA
>JABJVR010000039.1:5645426-5669857 GCA_025773905.1 Chitala chitala | reverse complement strand
AAACTCCACGCACACAGACCCAAGGCGGGAATTGAACCCCAGGCCTGGAGATGCGCGGCAACAGCGCTAACCACCACGCCACCTAAACACGATACATTCAGAAAAAAATGGCAGTTAAGGAGACATTACACTGTATTAATAAAACCTCCAAAGGGCAACAGTATAAAACATCACTTGGAGTTGTTACAGATAAATAAATTCAACGAGCAACACAGTGGAACAGATATTTTCTGCCTTGGCCAGCAATTCTGGTACCAGTGCCTTAAGATGGGTCTGTCTCTGAGGTAATCACTATTTATGGACATTACTGGAATTACAGACGGGCCCATCACACAGGACCTCCAACAAGGTACTGGCTCTGCTCCAACCCATTATCAGTGGGAAATGAGCTTGCCCTCTGGGACGTATACGATCCATTAGTACTGGTGCAGTAATGGACCTCTATAGTGTGTCCTACTGGATCAGCAGACAGATCCAGGAATCCGCTGATTGGATGCTAGCATGGAATTGTGTCAGAGAAGGGGTTAGATCTGGCAAAGGCAGCCAATGAGAATGTTTAGCTCCTGACCTTGGCAGCTAATGAGAATGTTTAGCTCCTGACCTTGGCAGCCAATGGGAATGTTTAGTTCTTCACCTTTGCAGCCAATGACAACGCCTGGCTCCTGACCTTGGTGCTATCATATCTGCTGGGAGGATGGAGAATGGAGAGTGCCAAAGCCTCTGTTTGTTTTCTGTTCTGCAGTGCTTTCTGGGCGAAGGGGAAAGTGTCCTGAATTAAGGCTTTGAATTCAGAACTCTCCTGTCTGGCATCATTAGAAAGTCTACTCAGGGACGTTTCTATAAATTTTAGGTCCCGTGAAAGACATTACATTACTTGTTTTGTTATTTTTAGATGTCATGGTATATTCTCATTTTTGAGTGCCGCTGTTAGTCACAGACCCTTGGAATCATCCTACGTTTCCATCTGTCTACAGCGCCCCTGTGTCTACACAACATCACAAACCTAAGTTGGCTAGCCTATATTAAACAACAACACTCAGAAAACATATTCTTGACCAGTGGACTGTTACAAGCTCCTTTCAATATTATCTACACCATATCAAATATCTCCCTGTCACTTGGTACACCTGTTACACCTGATGTACCTGTGATACCCGTCATGTCAGCCACATTAGAGTGCATGAACTTGATAACAGCTGACACTTCACTCTGGGTCTGCTACTTGCTTTAACGATGGTCCTGAATTCCTGTCTGTACCTATTCCACTTATCTTTCTCTCCAATATATGCTCATGACATTCCCATAGTTCTGTTTTAAAGGGAAGTAATGAAATCAGCATGCATTTAACAGTGAAAGTTTGTGAACAGAATATGCAAATATTTTATACTTAAAAGTACACTTCCTGATTCCCTAACACCTGTGCCTTCTCTTTCTCCAAGATACACATTTGAACAAATACTGACAAAACAGCAGGCACTTTGTCAGACAGCAGTGGTGGACATTATAGTGGACCTACACACGGACACACAGTATTAATAAAGACCCATGCCTTCCTTCCACTCATACAGTGTTACTCTACAGTATTTGGTTGCAGGAGGAAGGGACCACAAGCAGCCAAGTCAGGAGGGAGGGGTGGGGCTGCTTCAGGAACCGACCTGGGACAGTCACGACCTGTGCCATAACAGAATTACCCCAAAGGAGGCCTGGAGACTGTCTCTCTCTGTCTGTCCTATAGCAGCTAAGTTCTCTCATTTCTCAGGAACATCTGTTCCCAAGCACGTGTGAGGACATTATCTCCACCTGACCCCAGCTCCAACGCAGCACAGACAGCAGTGGCATTTATGCGGCACTCAGCTGTAGAACAGCACAGGTGGAGCGCATGATGCGTCAGCAGGCCAATTATTAGCAGACCTGAGAAAGCACGACCAACACTGGCAAACAGCGTCCCGTACTGCTAGGGGAGACACGCCGGCTCAGGTAAGCGGGGGCCAGGTGTCTGTTTCAACAGCGGCCCATAGATGAAGGATACATCAGAAATGGACAACCTGTGACCCAGAAAAACAGATAAAAATGACAGGTAATGAGCATTCTGCACATACAATAAATCCACATCTGTACATTTGTGCACAAGGCAAGAGCAGCACTGAGGGTTTTTGGGGAGGGGTTGTTGAGGGGAAAGTGTGCACTTTGATTACTGTTGTCACAACAACTACCTAAGGGCTGGGACTCAGGGGCAGCGTAATTACAGGAGGGCACTGGGGGGGCGGGGTCAGGACTTGTGCACAATGGCACTTATTTTTAGCTGTTGCCATGGCAAGTTCCAAGCAAGATGCCCACCATTAGACACGCTCAGATATTGCTGTCCTAACAAGGCTCTGACATAAGCTGGTGACAAAAAAGCCTTTTTACTGAAGAAGAGCACACATTGTCTTATGTTCTCCTCCCTCAAAACAGGAGTGTAAAAGTCATCAGCAAACCATCAAGGAAGATTCCTTTTCCATCACACCAGAATTATACAAAACCTGTAAACGTGAAAAGGCTAGAACAAGCACTGCTTTATATTGGGTGTTTAAATTGTAGCACACAAACAAAATTACAAGAATAAAGAGGTGAAGTGTTTACCTGACCTACATACACCAGCCTGTCAAATCAACAGCTCTGATTTACTAGTATTGAAGTAAATTTCAGCTCTACAGCTCCCTCTAGTGTACAACAGATATTCTCTGGATAATCCATTTTGAAATCTTATCAGTAGCCTGCATAATTTCATTTGGTAAGGTATTATATGCAAACACTGGATAAGATATTAAGGGCTGACTCTCTGCCCAGTGTCTGCCTGTGATCTCAGAATACAGTATTAGTAAGTCTAAGCTTTCAGGTTCAGGCAAAAAAAGGACAAACAGTGTTTACCTGCACAGGTAAAAAGGGGTACACCTTCAGCAGATATACCTAAACCGCCAGAAGTGGTGCAAAAAATGGCAAAAGTCTGTCAAAAACTGATGAGATCATAGTGCAACACACACTCATCCTCAATAACACACAGCACTGTGAGTAAGAGTGTGAAAACTCAGCTGTTATTTGGATGTGCAATTGGGTGCGGTCAGGGGAAGTAGGGGGTGTGTGTCACACAGAGTAGGTTGCTTAAATGTCAGTGGGGGGGGGGGTAGTGATGGGAATCACACACATGTGCTCCAGATGGAACACGCTAATCTGTAAACACCCCTTCTGTCCCCCAGTCACCCTCAAACCGAGAAATGGCTTTTGAGCGCGCTCAGAGGAAACAACCTTGCCTCACGTGCTGGCTTACATCCGCCCGTGTCAGGGGAGCACTTATGTGGAAAGAAAACTCAACACTTTGGTTGATTGGGTTGGCCAGTCAACAGCACGCTGTCACAATAAACATGCATAGGACGGTTCAGGAAAAAAGGCCCCACAGGCTGCATCTGCTAAGTGACAAAGCTCATCTCCCGGGGACAAACGACACAGTAGTTTGTCACAGCAGGACACGGGCTCACAGCTGATGAATCGCTCGGTCGTGTCGAAACCCTTCTGTTCTTTTTTGACCCCGATCTCCTGATCAGCTCTTCTGCTCCTTTTTTATAAAGGCAGATGTGATTGTGTTTGGTAAAAATAGACACTTTTAAGTGGGTGGGTGTCAATTTAGCAGCTGCACAGAAGCAAGCCCAGCCAATACAAGCATAGTAGAAGGCTTTGTGCAGCCAATCACTGACTGCAAAAACAGAGCAGGCTATGGAGCTGGGCATGCTAATGCCCAGGTGTAGCTCATCCCAGAATCTTCTTCCCTCCCCGACAGCTGAGCAGAAATAATAGGGCTCTTATGCTACAGGCCTGCTGTACAAACACTGGGATTTTGCCAATGCCCAAATGTAACTGGATTAGGCACAGCTATGCAAAAGAAACACTGCCAACCTAATGGGCTGCCACCTAGTGGCAGTTCAGAGAACCTGCAGCTCATAAAGAAAAAATTACAAAAGTAATTAAGCAGGGACAGAGATGTGTCACATCTTATCTCAGGGCTGAATTTTGCTGAAAAGTCAAGGTTTATGCTGCTTACAGCATGAGCTCTGTAAAGTACGTTCTGGCAAGATGCATGCCGGCAGACGACTACGCGTAAACACGTTACATTAGTTCATCATGACGCTTAACTGAGGCACCAGTTCCAAGCCAAAGTGTCTCTGCTCAAGGACTCATATCTCCTGATTATTTTAATAGCATCTAGCAAATCCACAGTTCCAATATCTGCACATGGAAACAATAGTTACACCATCATTCTTCTTTACAACAAAGTCTGTTGCTTAATTTCGAAAGTCATAAAATACGCCACTTTGGGATAAGTTTTCAAGAGTAAGGTTATTCGTGTGCTTTGAGAACAGGAGCTCAGGTTTGGAAGAAAGCTGGCCATTGTGCGCCTTCCAAAGATTCCCTGCAACCCTCGGCACGGTGAGTGCCCAAATTCCTTCTCCTCGCCCATGCGAGGAAATTCGTCGTCACATAAATCAGTGTCCGTTGCTAAAAAGAAAAAATAAAAGAACAGGACACGTACAGCGGCCCACGGATCAGGTCGGACGCCCCAAGCCAAGCCGTTAATCAGGCAGAGGAACGTGACAGGCAGCGAGCGGCTT
Source organism: Chitala chitala (assembly GCA_025773905.1). NCBI lineage: Eukaryota > Metazoa > Chordata > Actinopteri > Osteoglossiformes > Notopteridae > Chitala > Chitala chitala. Next base: position 5,665,214 of record JABJVR010000039.1, on the reverse strand, counting down.
ATAAAGACCGGGCGCCACTGACCCCTGTGTTTTGGGCCTGGCTCTGTCCAGAGGTTGCATAACATGCTTAGTCACTTGGGGACCGCTGTGTGTTTACTCTGTGTCCTGGATACCGTTCACGGCACCTACCCTGTTTGTCATTTGCGACGCAAACCCTACAATTCAATTCCCACTTACAGAGTCTCAACGGAGCACAGCCAGGATGAGGACATGGAAGCTGCAGAAGACCTGCCGCACGCTGGAGGTGGGCTCCCGGTGACGTGGCACATGCTGACGTCCTTCAGGAACCCATAACAGCACCAGAACCAGAACCACTTTAGTTCACCAGGTAGGTGTTGGGTACAGGAACTGGCTTCGCCACATTTGGAAACTGCCCTGCTCTGACAACTACAATTCAAAATCCTCCCCTAAGTTACATCAGGGTAAATAAGCAAGACAGTACAAAATTACAACTCTGATAAACAATTCAAAGATTTATGCACTGAACATGTTGACAGAGACACAAAAGAATAAACCTAGCTTACAGTATGGGTGCATAACGTTGCTAAGAACGTAAGTATTACGTTCAGGTTAAAGGCAAGACCCTTTTGTGCTTTAGAGCCATTGAAAAAAACCTCAGCAAAGAAGTTTTCATCTCAACAGCCACGTTAACCTGGTTCAGCATTATGGGGTCAGTCATTGTGGACTCGATGACTTTTACACATCCTTATTTCAGTGCCTAATACAATTGCTACTGTGACAATGACAGTCCAGATGTACAGGCTCACTACACAGTGTTCAGCGGTAGTTTATATTGCTATTGTTACAGTATCGCATTGAGGAGAGTGCATGGCATCTGAAATGCTGTAAGATTAAACACAGTGTCCCCTCACAAATCCATGATTGTCTTAAGGAATTTGGGGCGAAATTCAAGTAGTATCAGGCTCGATCCCATACACTGGATTAATGGTGGCACCGAGCACCTTTAATATGGCAAGAAGTAGATCATGGAACTTGAAACTGGGGATTAAACTTTTCAGCAACTCGTGGCTGTGCCGGGCCTTAACACATGGCCCAGAAGACGAGGCGGAGGCAGGCTTTGGGGGAAGCAAACGTCTGCTCTGTAGAATCATGTCATTAGCACACCTTCCCGTGCCGGTAATTTGCAACTTGGGAAGGTTAATGATTGTCAACACAAACCGCAGCACGGGATTGGTGAACCGAACACGGCCGGGCTGAAGCTGGGGAAGCGGAGTACCTGATGCTCAGTGATGACTCGGCAGCGATCTCTCTAAACACTGTAATCCACTGAATCCCCCGTGCTCACGCGGCATAAAAAAACGGCACAGATTTCTACGGTTCACACCACAGACAGGCTGCAGCCGTGAGAAAATTCAAACAGCTCTTTACTCTGGGAGAACAGTCGCTTATCGCTGAAAATTTTCATCAGAGCAGATTTGGAGGAATGTGGTTTTGTCTCTGATGTGATGGAATTAGCCGTGTCTTTATTGACCATGGAGACGAGCACAACAAGGGGTCTTATATAAACTGCACCAAAGTTGTTCCTATTATAATGTCATCCTTCCTGAGTTTCAGCAGCTGTCTGAGCATATGAGGCAGGTTATAGCTTGTGTTGTTTAATAAGATTTCTCTCTAAAGTGTCATGTCTTGCAGAGGTAGTTTGTGACAAATGTTGGAATGCAGGAGGACAAAAAGGGCAGAGGTAAGAGAACACAGACTGGGCCAAACTCGAAGACCTGGGAGCAGAAACACGTGAGGATGAATGATGTCCTGGTCTCCATGGAGACCAGAGGGCAGCACATTGTCTGCAGGCAGATTTACTGCTTCACTCTGAAGTTCACAAGGAACAAGGAATTCGGGCCTCTTCCCACATCGCCGGGCACTCGCTGGCAAGCGAGCTAATAGCCAGAGCACGACAGCACGCCGTGTTCAGGACAGGAGGCCTTAACATACGGCCCACGAGAAAAACAGCTGAACAAAAACTGAGCACACCCCTTCCGGCTGCCGTACTCAAAGTAAAACAGCAGAAAAGACGAACAGGTAACGTGGCCTTTGAGAACACAGAAGGGTTGGTGTTTAATGGAGACAATAACTTGGAAAAACGCAAAAACAAAACAAAACAAAACTGAGAGAAGTCCAAACACAAAAGACACAACAATACGAAACAAACTGAGAACAAGAGACAGTGACATTCACTGTTAACAAGCTGCAAATACTGAAAACAACTTCACTCAGTGTCAGCAAACCAGCTAACAAATGACACCAAAGCACAACAAAACAAGATACAGGCGAAAACCAAAAGTGCAACAACGAGCTAAAGGCTAACTGGGGGTGGAGCCACAACAGAAGCAAATGACAGGAACTGCCTGTGAGGCAGCCCTAGAGGCAGATAGCCACTGGATCTTAATCATATTCTCTAAATATCAACATGGATAAATGACGTCCCTGCTCAAATCTGGCCTTTCTTATTTAGAACTCAGCTGGTGATGCTTCCATGGATTTGCTGATGTCAGTGAACGAGTCGACCAGAAAGCACGCCTGTAACCATATGACGTGTAGAGCGTACACAGGAGCGCAGGCGTGAATTAGCACGCGTCAGCAGCTGATTCCAATTGGCACGTCAAGCATGGGAAACCACATGAGAGCAGGCCCGTGCGAGGGTCTGCACGCACGCACACTAACGTGCGTGCGCTCACGTGGCACATGCCTTGAACCGTTTCGGCATTGCGTTATGCCGCGGAACTCTGACGCTGAACTGCATGGGTCCACAACAGGGCTACTTTAAACATAACAAGATACCTTGCATCTGTGGGCTGCGTTGCCGTCAAGGAACAGGGAGCCCTTTGAAAGGAACTCATTATTTGGTTGCCTAGCATTCGCCTTTGCCCACAACAGCTTAAAAATTTCATGCCACAGTTTACAGTTTTAGTCATTTATGTAACAGGACACTTCCAGAGCACTGTCTGCATGAGGGGAGATGGAACAAAGTATTCCACATTAATGCAACACAAGGCAACAAACTTAACATCAAAGAGACGTTTAGATTTGGCTGGGGTTCCATTACAAGATCAGCCCTGGAGCCAGCCCTCGGACCAAGCTGAACATCTCCTGCCAAGTCGAACACCTTGTACCAAGCCGAACACCAGTTTTGTGAAGGACGGTAGGCTACTATGTTGGTGTCTCCAACCACACAGTGGCGCCGCTGAGCCACTGCCTGCTTCATGCACCAGGTTTTGGGACCCTAAAGCAAGAGCTGCGGAAAGGCGCAGGGGTGCAGGTCTCCCCAAAAACGCAATAAACTGCAAAACGGGGCAGGTCAGCCATAATGAATTTGCACTGTATTCCAACCAACACACACTGTGCCACCTTTGCCATCTTTTCTGAAAACAAATTTATGTCAAAGCAAATCTGTCCAGGACTGGAATTTTAATCCCTCACCATGTTTTCCGGACAGAGAAAAAGTATTAAGAAAGAATGGCTTATAAAAACAGAAATTTAACAAATGTTATCAGGAAATTATGGCAATTACAGATGTTCTGACATATTCTCTTATGCCTGCCTTCATATATTATACCATAATCAAATACAATGTTAAGTCTAACCTGCAACTGGCACGGTTGTCAAGGAGCTCAAATTTTACAAAAAAAAATAAATGAATAAAAGTCTAAATATTCTGGGTAGAACTTATGACTGTGACTTATGTGCAAAATTACTCCAGCAAGTTATGAAAATGTCTTCAAATGATTGTGCCTTATAACCAAATTATAAATACTATTAATATGAAAATCATCCTGCACAGAAAAGACGGATAAAACCTGATTTAGTGCTCTCATACATCAAAACACCAATCAGAACGCCGATCTTCATCATCTCCACCTACCTCATCACACTTCACAGCAAATGCAAACATAAAAGTTAAGCCCATATTTAGCACAGACAGGCCTGTCATTCTCAAGTTCAGCTTGGTTATTTGGCTGAAGTTTTTTTTTACAATACAGATTGCAAAGCATAGGTCATGCTGTCAGTGGAAACACCCCCAACCAATCTTGAACTGCTAAGTCATCTTTTCCTTGGATGGTGAATTGAGGATAGAAGGGGAGGGGGGAGACACTTAAATGTGCGTTTTGCATAGAGGTGATGTAACATGCCCATTGACCTGTTACCTTCATGAGCTCCTAACTCCAGATCGAGGCCCTGATGTGTAACGGCACTCTGGATAAGGCCTGTACAGCTGACGCCACACCACCCCCCCAAATCATAGCCTGTGAACCCTGCCTGATTTCTCCCCTGCAACACACAAACAGCACCACACCACAAACAACAGGGCTCAGGAAGTATGCAAATAAAGGTGCAACCGGAAACTTCTGAACAAGCTCACAATGCGGAGTTTACTACCCAGCCATGTTTCCCGGGTTCAAACGACAGGCTGCCGTGGGTGATGGCTAGGCCCTCAAACCCTCCCGCAAGAAGGTCCAAATCAGCAAGGCGATAACGTGAGCCACACTGCCAACCTTCTCCTTCTCCCGAAGCTAAAACACGAGGCTTTCGCAAATGCATAACCGCAAGTAAACAAGGCACGGCTTGGGCCGTGTGACGGTTAAAAGAGTCGTTATAAAAACCTGCAGCCGTGGAGCCCATTTATAGCACATAACTACCCTGCACAGACCACAGCAATTATAAGAATGGCGACATCCTTAAAATAAAAAGTTAACAAAGCTACAACAAGTGAAGCTAAAGCAGTGGCTAATGAATATGCATGCTATTGCAGAGGCTCTGTCCCAGAGGCCTTCGGTAAAGAAAGTACGAGAGAATGGAGTCTGAAGTACCAGGGGTGGGGTGAAGGCTCCTCTAATTAAAAAAGCATTTAAACAGAATCAGCCCAAAGTCATCAGTACGGCTGAATAAACCTTTGTGTCCCTGTAATCTTCTCACTGAGGCCCCCCCCCCACCCTTCTCTACCCTCTCTGGCTCTGCCACAGAATGTGTCTCTGTCCTTAAAAACAGTCAGATCTCTGCCACCTGAGATGAGATGCCAATGAGATACCACAGAGCACACAGAGAGGCCCGATGCTATCGCGGGCATGCCGCACACATTCCACAGCCGCGCTGGGCCTCGGCTGAGCTCGACTCAACGAGGAAGGGGTCACGTACATCGACTAACCCCCCCCTTCCGCAACTCAGTCTCATGGCTCAGACCACGACTGTAAAGTGACCCAGCAGGTTTTCAAGAAAGAATTCCTGACTTGCTGGGTTTGTAAAGTGGTTTTCCATTAGCCAAAACGTAGGTGTGCTGATTCCTGGGCAGTGTTGTCACAATGTGGGGTGGGGAGTGGAGAGCATTAATGTGAAACTTCGTGTTTGCCTGACAAACTGAAAATGTACAGTAGTGGAAGATATGTAATTCAAATGTGCCCAGCAATTTCTGTGGTTGACACGGCACCCAACAGCGCGCTTGCTCCAATAGCACAAAAACACAACAACCATGTTCTCATCAGAGGCTCCAAAGTCAGAAGCTTGACTAACTGTAAACAACTGTCCTTCAAGGTTGCACGGCAACATCTCGGGTTAGGTCACCATTTCTTCCAGCTGCTCTCTATTACATAAGAATCGTAGAAAATTACATCAATACAGAATAGTTATATAAGAGGATGCTCTTTGTCTCGGAAAATTACCAAGACATAAAAATGTAAATGTACAACAACAGCTCCAAAGGAAGAAGCCCCTTCTCCATAATCAGACAAAATAACGTTTTGTACTTTAAACCACAAACAATAATACTGTACTATCATACTTAGGTAATGTTCTGTTTCACTGCCCTGCACGGACCCCTCCTTTTTTAATAGCAAGACCCCCCAAAGAGATTTTCCTTGGAGTTGGCCAGCTGGAATGACAAATCAGAGCCCCCCCTTACAGTATGTCTCTATTACCTTGTAGGTTTGACACAAGACATGGTCTCCACAAAGACCCACATCAGCATGAGAAAACCAGCAGACAAGCAGAGAAGACAGGGAAGGAATGGGGTTTAAGGCTGATACACGGATCTGATATTCTGAGCTGATATATGGAACTGATATACAGAACTGTTACACAGAGCTGATACACGAAGCTGATATACAGAACTGCTACAGAGAGATGATACACAGAGCTGACACATGGAGTTGATATATGGAACTGATATACAGAACTGTTACAAAGAGATGACATACGAAGCTCATTTACAGGGCCGACACACAGAGCTGATACATGGGGATGACCTGGACTCAACAGCAGACACAGCAGAATCTACAGATGCTGAAGCAGGCAGGACACGTTTCTACATCACCCTAAACTGCAGGCCAGTGCCCTAAAGGGCCCAGGAATGCTCTAAGGCAAACGTAGCTGAAATAATTGGTGCAGCAACTACAGAATGACAAGGAGAAAAGGATCAAGATATCCAAAATGTGGGGGGGGGAGAGGAAATATGAAACATACCTGTCTGATCTTTCAACAAGAAACATAAAACCTGAAGAAAGAAAAGTGTTTGTGCAGGACAGTAAAAGTAAACAAATGAGATCACAGGTGAAAGGTTCATTCGATCACCACCTGAGGTGCTATCATGTTAAACTGTCAAATAATGTCAGCACAGTTACTGGCCCAGACCTACAGTGACCCCCCCCTCCAAGCTGGTACCTTTGGCAGAGTCCTGCTGGTGGTGGCCATGCTTGGCTGCCTGGCTCTCCACTCCACCTCGAGCCCCGTGGGCAGGCCTGCAGCTGCCCGCCTTCTTCTTGGGACCCCGGAGCCAGCCCAGTGCCCTGCTGAAGGAACCACTCTGAGTTTTCTTGGCTTTGTTGGCCCTGGCCTCTCGGGCGAGGATCTCCATGATGTCCCGGGGCACCAAGTCCCCCACGGAGTTCCGCCTCGACATCCTCCCAGGGTGTGTCCCCTTGTCCCACCCTCCCGCGCAAAACCTTCTGTCCCGGGACGCTCCTGGAAGTCCCAGAAGAGAGAAACAAACAGACGGTGGATTGTTGCTTCAGCAAGGAGCCAACAGTGTTTCCAACCCCAAAAGTGAAGGCTTGGTGAGGGCCCCTTTGCTGAGAAGGACCCCTCCCTACACCACCTCCCTGGCCTTCACAGCTGCATCCATGGGAGTAGCCAGATCCGTCAATGCATGATTCACATGTGTTTTACATCAGGGAAGAAGCTGTAGTCACCCTGGCTCTCACGTGCAAATGCAGACGACTCCGTGTAGCCCAATCCCATTTCACAGTTACATCACAGACAGAACAAGGCTGAGGAATAAAAAAAGTCAAACTTACACTGCCGCTGATGCATGAGCTTGCGGATAACAAAAAGAGAAGTGATAAAGTCTTTTTTCTTTTTCTTTGGTCAGGTCTTCCACTGGCGACCTCTCCAGTCCTGAAGCTCGTGAACAGAAGTGGATGTCGGTAGCGGGGGGCAAGAGCCGTTACCCAGATTTGCGCCCGCTCTGTAACTCGCCGCGACTCAGCCAGCAGGAGAAATCCCGCGATGTTGACAGAGTGAGCGGACCCTGTCTCACCGCTCCTGCCTCACTGCTCCGACTCCTCTGCTGTGCGTGCGCGAGTGTTTTAGTTTCTTTTTTTCTTCTTTCTCCTCAGCAGCCGTACCGCGGGGGTTTCTCAGCGAAATGGGCAGATACTTGCCTGTCCTGCTCCTCTGTCCGGTTCCTCCCCTCCTCTCTCCGCTTGTGCAACCTCCCACACCCCCTCCACTCTCGACTAAACCTTCGGCAGTGAGAACCTGGCTTGTTGCCCCATGCTCTCCCACATGTGGCTGTGTTTTTTTTTTTTTTTACACAAGTTCCCCTCTCCCTCTGCAAGACAACAGTAAGCACAATGCCCTCTTTTGGCTCACGCACAATACTTACACGAATGATTCTCAGTCTCCTCCCCCCTGTGTCACCAGTGCTGCGGCCACCTTGTCTGCCATTCCCTGGCCCCCCCGCAAAGCCATAATATCACCTATGGAGGACAAATGCACTCACACAAAACTGCACAAAGACTCTCTCAAATCCCGTTAGACAGATGAGTGGAAGAGCCAGCGCCGGTCCGGTAGTAGCGAATCCAGCAGTGGGACAATGCAGTTTGGCGAGAGCAGTCAAGGCTGCCTGGTGGGTGAGCGAACTGGGTCAGAGTCTTCCTTCCTAGGTTCAGGTGAGCGCTGAAACTCGACGCCGTTGCCTGACCGGTGTGGCTGATACAGACACTCAGAGGCGCATGCATGAATGCACACGCGCACACACAGACACACACACAACACAAAAAAGGTGGAAGAGGACCAGTTACAGAAAAGAAAAATTCCCCCCTCCTTTTTTGACACCGCTGAGCTGTCAACCCTCTGCCTTGATAAAACCTTAGTAGAAGAAGATAGTAGTAGATAGTAGAAAAACAAGGCAGCTAGAAGGTTTCTGGTTGGGGTGGGGCAGACTTGGTCACATGATTAATTTTACCTTCTTGTCTACCAGGAAGGGAGCATTTACAACCAATGACTCTTTGGCTAAGCTCAGCTTACCTCACCTGCTGTCTGTATACACCCGTTTCAGGTCAGACCTGTCACACAGGTGACCTCCAGCACTGCTGGCCCACACCACGGAGGCAAGCGGCGCTGGTGACCGCGGGCACGGCCAGCCCAGGCTCAGTGCGGCTGCCAGCTTTATCCCGCATCATTAAGAACGAGGCCACTCATTACGTTTAGGCTTGTTTTTCCGTCGCGTGCTAAAACGCCAGCCGCCGGCGGATGGCTTGTTCCACGTGGCAGGTTTCAGGGACCAGCACAGTTAGTACAAGCCTTTTAATGGCCGGCAGCCAGGACGTGTGTACAGCGCGTTCTACGGCAAAGTGCAACACGAGGTAGGCCTGGCTGTGTCACACAAAGGTGCAACACAGATCGGTTGGCTTTGTTTACATGATAAAGGATGGCCCAGATGTTTACAGCGCTTTTGGAAGAAGACTTTGCAGTTAGTCCTCACACTTGGCTGTCCTGATAAGTAGATGGCATTAAATAGGCCCAAATCTGAGCACAGCATTCAAATGGGAGAAATCTTAGGTGAACATTAGTCAGAACAGATTTCTTTGACTTCAGGGCAACGTCTGATAAGCAAGAAATGTCATCTGAACTCTGGTCCTGGTTTTGAAATGGTAGCAGAGAGGTCATACCCTTCACACAAATTACAAAATCAATACGTCTCCCAAAGGCCCTGGTTGTGTAGGAGTCACTAGTTAACCTGCAATTTCAGAGGCCTGGAATTCCTGACCACATGATTCTATGAGTTCCTAAGCAGACAAGCTCTGTGAGTCACTGAGGTATTCCGATGACCGAGCAGAGTTCTGAGCCACGCCAAGAAAACATGCTTTTTGTCGTCAAGGAGACTTGAACCCTGGATTCATTCTTCTGGACAGAAACAGTGTGCGGTAACCAGACACACTGTAGCTTCCTCTTCTTATTTTGCTTGCTAGAAAATTCCATTTACCCACCTCAAAAGCAGCCTTGAAAACACAAATGCCTAAAAGTAAAAGGCGACAAGGTTGAAGAAATACACGCTTTCTGGACTACAGGTTCAGACTTTGATCTGTTTTTAAACACTCTGTTTATTCTGCAAGGCCAGAAATGGCAAGCTGGGCTTCCCCCCCCAAGGTTTCAAAGTTTATCAAATAGCCTCAGGGCCCCAGCATAAACAAAGTTTTGTCAACGGGATCGACAAAAACGCATAAACCGATGGACAACTAGTGTTCAGGTCTGCGTAAGCTAGGTGACACTGTGCATCTCGTCACTAACACCCATAAAGTTAGTAAAAAAATTTCATAAATCACAGTACCTGTAATTAAAAATATATATAAAATTTTATCCAAATCAGAAAATCCACATGGTTTGCCAGATTAAACACTGGCTTGCTTTTCTGTAGAATACTGACAACCCTACAAACTTCAGCAAACCAAACCTACTTTTACACATAAGATGCTTTTACACCGTTATTCTGCTGTCTCAGTGTTTGACCTGACGAACTTCCCTTAACAAGCTCGGCACATGTGCACATGATCAGGACTGTGTTTCCTTTGTCCTGTTGCAATAACTACAAGGTCAACAAAGGTCAACGTAATTTACAGTCTTGCGTGGATCACTGAAAAACCAGCACACTGCTCCTGAGACACAGATCACCTCGTCCCCCCATGCCACAAACCCACTTCTGTCCAGGGACAGATTTTTGCACACCCATCCCAGAGGGTATGTATAGGGGAGACCCTACCTGCAGACAGTGTCACCTGGCCGCTTAGGCGTCACAGAGCAGTGAGCACCGTTACCTTGTCTTTCCTGCTCCCTCCTGAACCCCAGCTTCCTCTTCCTCATATCTCAAGACCTTAAACTGCAATGTCAGATCGGCAGTAATTACAGCACACGCGTGTCATTTTCAGTGAGCACCCGCACGCTCGCAATTGCCCGCTTTTCCTCACACACTCCCCATACACACACAGTACCAGCTGCACCCTCAAAAACGTTTTTATGCACACACACAGATACACACCATGCAATCCAACTCAATCTAATAACAGGTGGTGAGACAACACATAGAAAATCTGGTCCAGCAGTTGGGATCAAGCCCTCATCAACCTGTAAACCCTCCCCCCTCCAAAAAGAGTATTCCCCATTCTTTTATCAAACCCTTTTGTGCACCACAAGCCAGATTTTTTTGTAGCTGCAGCTGAATCCGTGTCTGTACCACACGCCCTCTCTTGATACATGCTTACTTGGTGACAAATGCCCGCCTGATGTCACCAAGATCCCCTGAATGAGAGGTAGAAAGCTGGTATCCTGTTTCTGCCTAGCGCTTTGTTAGCTGGCGTGCTTAAAAACACAACAGGGATCCCGTTTCAAGCTCACCACGACCAAACAGACAATACGCCGGCTATCGCTCGTTTCAAATCCCCTTTATTCTGACGGTTGGGTCTGGTGCACTCAGTTTCCTGGCAGACACACAGAAGCATCCTAAATGAACGGCGAAAACACGAACAGAGAGTTCGTTTTTCTGGGGAGGGGGGCCTTCGTGCAGGGGTATTTGCATGACATCACTTCCAGAGGCTCTGGACCAGGAGCCCTTAGAGAAATGGCCTTCATAAAGTCAAACAGTTCCAAGTGCATTTTCATAACCACCTGCATTTAGCTTTTTTTCTCAAACAAGCCAATGAATTCTTATGGTGCATTCAGTTAAAAGGTATACTTACCTTCTTAGCTGAAGGCTTTATTCAAAACAGCCAGCAAATTAATGGATGCAATACACATAAGTCAGTATTTCAGACCTAAAGTGACACAGGGCAGTTTTCTTAATTTTATTATATTTCATGCAAGAACATAACTAAAAAACCTAACATTAATAGAAAAAGAGAGATAAATAATGTGTGAAATGTACAAATGGCATGCCCTGTAAAGAATGTAGTGCACTGCCAATCAATGGTGCCCCTACCTGACACCCTTGCCTGTACAATATGTGAGAGAGGCAAGGCAGTAACAGAGGCCCTGTGATGTGTGACCCCAGTATGACCCCCTGGATAGAGAAGGAACGTCTGACAAACCATAAGCAGGAGTGCTGAGCGGCCGTGTTATTTGCCGCTGTAAATCCATGAAAATATTCAAGTTCAGAGGGGAGAACTTTTTTAAAACCTTTTTACAATGGTCTGTCTTACATTAAACATACGTTTACTTTACAGGACTGAGAGGCAGAGTCTGCAGGGCTTTGATTACATATGTGCATAAATCTAATGTGGAGGGCTGTTCCAAAATTACCCAGGATTCCCTGCAGAAAGTTTCATTTTTCACATGACTGGTTAAGGTATAAAGAAAACCAACAACTCTGAAGCTCTTATTCAGTTACTTTTATCTGTAATCCTGGACCGTTCAGCACAACAAGTAATACCTCTGAATATGTATCCTTTATGGCTTAAAAGTATCTTAATCAAAATGATTAATTCTATCCTTTGTGACTGCATAGCGGAAAAAAAAGACAGGAAATGTTCTCAGTGTTTTTGTGCAGTTAGTAACCTTTCGGGCCACAAAAAAATTCAGCGAAACTTGTAATCTGAATGGTCAAAGTAACCAAGTAATTTCACAGCTGGGAGTTCCTGAGCCATCAGTCATCTGTGTTAAGAAACAAATGAAACAATGATAAGATCAGATTCAGGAACTAGTACATATCCATGTTTTTTTGCCACAGTTTGCCAAACATGCATTGAAAGCTGGACGTGACTATGGAGAGAACATCTGGCTTTGGGAGCCTTACTCTCCCACTGTGAATCTCCTTTTGGAAATTAATTACTAACAAGAACACGAGAAGGCTGTCAGGCTCTGATTCAGAGACATTCCTCGGCTATCTGAAAAAGCATGTATGTATACACTGTATCTTTATGCCTTGCCTGTGTGGGGTGTGTGTACATGTGTCCAATTGAACAAAATCTGTTCTGCTTCAGGAAGACAAACATAACATTCATTTTTTAAGCAGCTATTTTTGTGAGAAGTTTCCCTCAAACACTTTCTCACATACACACACGCACACACACACACGCACGGAGTTAAAAACGGGGCTTTGTGAAGACGTGCAAACACTATCAAGCAGACTTCATTTGGGAGTGTAGGATTCATCCGGAACCTTTTGTGATCTCAGTTGTAACAGCGGGTTCCTACCACGCTGTGCGTGAAGGACATCATTAGATCTGCAGAACACACACCACTTGTCCACACGCCGAACCTGCAATCACAAGCTGAGGCGGGCATGTTGACCCTGACCCCCTCGCCTTGCTGCTGCATGTGCAGCTCCTGCAAGAAAAGCACATCCTGACACAATATTTGCTTTCCCAATTTGCACAGGCTGGCTTCATTGTAAAGCCTATCCACGGAAGAATTATTTTCACCTTTTCTGCCTCCCACCGTTTATTTGCACCCCAGCTAGCAGACTGCAGAGATGTATGTCATGTCTCACCGTCTGCCTTTCTTCCATTGGGGGTGGGGGGTGTGGAGACACAAAGATGCCACCACCCTCAACATTGGTGCCCCAGCACAGGGTTGAATTACGAAGTCTTCCAAATGCACATTAGAACACAGATGTGGTCCATTTGCTTTGGTTACTTGGCAAACCCTCTCTTTGAACAACGAGACCATTGGGGTAGCCATGCACATGTGAAAACTTGGTTCAGAATTTCCTCCATTTTGTTAAGCAAGAGACATCTATGTAATGACCCTCACTTACCCTTGTACTCAACTTAGTGTCCATGGTTTTTTTTATATATTAGATATCTCTTTACTTTAAAAGGCATCCGATGGACATTCTTTCTCATGGCTTCTCCGGGCACGAAGTCTAAGATTTTCATAAGGCCTCCATCATGACACGCACAGCCAACCACAAAACTGGGTCCACTGAGCCAGAATTTTAGGAACGGAGACAGGAGAAACCAGGAGCAAAATACACTTGTTTCTTTTTTTGTTGTTGTTGTTATTTTTTGCGATGTGCCCGCTGCGATTTGGAGAGCTCCTGGGTCATTCTGGCTTCCAGAACCTCAAAGGAGTCCTGGCTCCCAAAGCTAGAGGTCTGTGGACCCGGCCCGTTTGTCAATTCCAGTTCGTTAACAAGCGCCTCAGAGCACCAGGGCGAGCCCTGCCTGGCAGGAAGCAGGGGATGGAATGGCTCCATGTCTTTCTTCGAGGAAACATCCAAAAAAAAAACTTCCAGCTTTACACAACCATCGTGCCTGGCCTGTGCCTTGAGGCCTATGGGGAGATATTCTCTGAGGTAAAACAGGACACATTTAGAACACTTTCCATTTACTGGGCTTTTTGTGTTTCCCGTGGACTGGCTAAGCCGCACACATCCTCTTCTTCTGCTCCACTCCACAGCTACAGGTCAATCCACTGAAGATACTACAGAAAACATCTACGATTTGTACAAACAACCTGGAGATGCCCACCAAGGACTGTAACCAAACTGTAACCAAAAACACATTTCTCCAAAACAAAGATGGTACGTAGGAATTCCAGGCATCCGCCTGTTTATCATCATAAAAGTAACCTTACTAATTCTTGGCAGCACCTTCATCATACCAGAAATGAGAAGATCAAGACAAATGGGTTCTGGATTTTGTTTTTGAATGACTGGCAGTCGTGAGGCCAAAGGTAGGGGAGAGCTCGACATAAATCGTGTTCATAGTCAGGTCTCTGCACCTTAACCACATCAAAAAGCGCTAACTTGAATGGGAAGACGCTTAGCGCTGGCTCAGAGCAGTTCAATTCATTTTATGTGGCCCCCATCTCAACACAATTCTCCCAAGGTCTTACCACAAGGACCAACAAAGAATTAATTCGCAGCAATTGGAACTGACCTGCAAGTGACACCTCGTAAGCCCACTGAAGGTTATGGAAGAAGTTAAAATGTGTTTCCCATCCCAGGCCACCCACAGCCAGGGGCAACAGGAGACTCGTGATCAGAAAGATCTAAGCGCTGTGGTTGACTGAAAACGAGGCACAGTCCCACACACAAGAGTGGGGGGGGGGGGTAGCTGTTGTGTAGCTCCTCCCAAACATCCCCTGTAATTCAATGTTAGCACAACCCAATTACCAGGCTCAGCGCAGAGGTGCAGCCCCTACTCATAAATCTCCTCTCTGGGCCTGTTGCTGAAGACCTTCTCCTGAACCCAGCAGCTGAAGATATCTGCAGGCAAGGAGACTCGTTGTTCCCTGGATTTGGACCACCTGCAGTAACGGCACAACTTTACCTCCTCCATGCTGGCATCTCAACTCCAGGACTGATGCGGTATGAAAACAAATGCACGTTTATTTTTTTTATATACAAGACATCACCTCTTATGTTTCCAACCTCAAGACAAGCGCTTACATTACAAATTTAAAAGTTTATTTCTTGACCCAAACAGCTGGGATCTTTTCCTCTGAAGTAGTGTCTGATTTATTCTGGGATTTGAACCCATACCCTGGACAGCCAAAAGGTTGCTTAAACGGTATGTTGGGTGCAGGAGGGGGCGATTATGGAGTCCAGCTGGGTAAGAAGCATTCCTTCAGAACTTCATCTTACGTTGAAATGCCTACCACTCTGGAAATATGGACAGCTGTACTGTGTTTGCTATTCTGTGCATCTACCACACCCGCAATCTTGTCATTCTGAATATGCACATGAACTCTCCCCACCCATCAACTCGCATACAAGCATCCCGCGTGAAAGCGGTCTGTTATTCTCCCTTTACGAAGGCAAAAACATGGCACCTGTGCCTATAACATGCTACTCTGGAAACAGCATCCTCCCTCAGTACACAGGGATTTGGGCTTCCTGGACTTCTTTTACTTCTCAGAATCAGAACTCTGAGCCCAAAAGTCAACTCCATGCGTGAGCCAGGCTTTGGGAGGAATTCCAGGGCGGAGCGTCTGAGGTCAAAGAGAGAGCGGGTCGAACAGATCCATGTTTTTGTGTCTGTAACGCTCTACCCGCACCCCCCAACATGGAGGATCTAACCAAATAGACTCCTCTAAAGAGGTGCGCCCTGTGCTGACAAGTTTCGGGAGGTATTTACATGAGCACAGAGGTGAGTACACCAACTGGCACCACTGGCCAAGTACCTGTCCCGGGTTCGTTCCGTGCCCAGTGCCACAACTCTCGCGTAATTACTGTTGTCCTGCATCCGACTTCTCTGCCACACTACAGCTGCTATTCTGAAAAGCTTACCCTGGCACCACACACACAGAGAAATCCCCTGCGCCCCAACATTTCACTTAAACAAACCTGTTCAATGTGCCTCAGCTCAATGCTCCACTGGACAAATCCTTCTGCATTTTCAACATGTAAGGGAGAACCTGAGTGATGTGAGGAAGTCCTGAAGAATGCAAGGTCTTCAGTGAACTTAAAATTTCTGAGGCATTTCTTTTACCCACTCCAGCCTACTATTCCAATACATCCCCTGCCATTTGTTTCCCTCTGTATTCGATTTATGCATTTACTGTAATTGCCTTTTTATTGCATTAAGAGGAAGCCCTGATTGTGTCTGCAACAACAGTCTATAACCCCCAACTGAATGTGAATGCAGTGATGGCCGTTTGCCATCCCGTTCTTCAGCTCGTTTAACACATGCTGATGGAATTCAGTTGAAGTGCAATTATCTCCTCTCTGGGTGCACAAGAAACAACTTCCCTGCCCTTAGAACCACTCTAACATTACTAGACTAAGTGCCGACCTTTGTCTTGTCAGCTAAGACTTTGTTTCCCAAACAAATGTTTGTTTAAGCCTTCCCTATGAATGGATGGCCACTAGCTTTGCCGGCCACAATATTAACTAGCCAAACCTCTTCTAATCCTTCCAATTTAACAAGTCCCAAACAGGTAGCGTGTCGCTCAGAGGCCTCCCTCTGCTGTGCCGCAAAGTCCGAAGGACCAAACGAGCCTTACGAGAGGAACTTTGGTGTGTGTGCTGGCAAACTATTCCCTCCTCACACACACACAAATATCCAGAGTGGCAGAGAACCAAGACAGGAAACAGAAAACAGATGTCCACTGTTTGTGTTGATTCAATGGCACTCTGAGAAGCACTGGCAAGTACAGCAGTTCTGAAGCATGACCAACACTGCTGCAGCTACATTTAGGAAACGGTAAGAGTGCACATCGTGGCTCCGCGATCCCTCAGGGGTCCGCACTCTGCTTTTACCACTGCCGTGTCTCTGACCGTGCATGTTTAGAAGTACGTCACCAGTGAAGCTTAATCGCTCAGGCCTAGACTTCAACGCTATAAGTCCAGGTGTGATTAACGAGTGGAAACTCAGAAAGGGAGACTTAGTCCTGCCCATTCATTCAGTTCATGGAGAACGGCAAAGTAGGGGGTGAGTGCAGGCAACTGCTCCCCTCAACACTGAATAAATAAATCCATTACAAAAGGATATATTTTGACAGGACCACCAGCCACCTTCTTCTTCAGCTAAAGATTGCTAACACAAATATTTACAACCCACAATGCCCAGACATTAGACAGCCTAAAATGGAAAACAAATGAAGCAAATCAGGAACCTTTCTCAATAACAGCTACGTGGTGGAACCTCCTCTTAAAACATGTGAATTTGGTAAAAAAAAAAAAAAACTAAAGGTTAATTTGTAAAAAAAAAAGATACCTTCACAAAACTAAGTACAAAAACTGTAGGAAGCCAAGACGTAGCTGCCATCAAAGGATGGCTGGCAATGATGATGATGTTTTCACCACGTCTAGAAGCTGAATCATGTAAACTGGTCTTCTTCTTGATAGGAACGTTATCATTATTATAAGGAAGTCCAGTTGACATGATTCAACTTCCAGATAGCTCCACCTGGATGACTGAGAATCTTCATCGACATGTTTCCAGCATGTTACAAGGTTCTCTATGTCCAAAGTGCTCAACAAAATCACGACAACCATGTACAAAAACGCTTTACAAGTTAAAGTAGCCAAAAAAATCCTATTTAATCTTGTTCTCCTAGCAGGATCTGATCTGAGGCCAGTGGGAAAACCTGCTCCGCGGCCAGACATCTTGATTTACAAAGTGAACTCTGCGAGGCAAAGAGAGAACAGCTCAGAATGATCTGGCTCCAGAGACCCTGAGCAAATGTTCAATTTCACAAAAGTCCAGAACAACCTGGCCCCCAAGAGGGAGACCAACATGTGAAACAGAAGACTACAGGCAGGTCAAAGCACACTCAGCAGGTGACATGTCAGATTGAAACGCACTACAAAATGCTCTAAGGTCCATTATGAGTGAACGTTTCAACAAAACACACCTTTAAATTTTTATTTTATTTGTGACGGCTGTTTCAGTTCTATAGACTGCCTCAGCTTCAGATGACAGCTTAAATGCTTTGAAACACCTGAAAATTTGGTTAGATTATGGTCGTCACAATTAATACATTGCCACCACATTCCAAAGGAAGCGTAAAGCCTTCATTTAACGACGTGCAGATATTCCACGTAGTGCTGCCGCAGGGGAACACCGCTGTGTTCTTGCCCATAGCACCAGCCAAATTTAGATGATGACACATTACCACAAAACTGAAAAAAAATTGGCTCTTCAAGACCATAATTGTGAAGGAGACACTAAGAGGAAGACTTAAATTGAAAGGATTCCCATTTTCTGCAGATGCAGGGCAGCTGAGGAGCAGCTGATTGGCTAGACAGAAGAAAACCTGTGAGGGGCTACATCAAATCGAAACAGTCGCAGTGATTTCCAGAGAGCATGGGCGGAGCCTCTGCAATACCAGAACATAACCCCGTTGATGCTAAACAGTATGGGCTGGATAAAACATGCATTATAGCATGAAGCCTATTTATTGTGAAAATTCCCTTCAGTTTTATTGAATAGACAAACAAAGAATGTGCTGCTATAGACGCTGAACTTACTTGTTTCAGAGAGATGAAATGGATGACCAATAGAACTTGCCTGCCCTGCCTCTCTGATTAAAGGACATTCTTGTGTATGAAAAGAAATGCAAACTAACTATAAGAACACACCCTTCTGTCTGTTACCGTGGACACGAGGGGCCAGGGGAACAATGGAGAAGGGCGCATTAGGGGTTAGTGGGGTTTATGGGAGAATGAGCAGAATATGTGGGGAAATAAAGTCTCACGCCAACACCGCACACCTAATTACAACACACAGATAGGGCCGTCATTCCTGGCGCTGAAGTCAGCTAATAGGTCTAACCACCTAGCAGGCTAATTGGTGCCTTGATGTAAGCTGTTCAGTCTCTCCTCCCAGTTCTGAGAAAGTGTGATTTGAACAGAGCAGTAAACAGCAGGCCTGCGTGAGAGAGTCCCGACTGAGGACAGAACCCAGTATACTGTATATTCTCTTCACTTCAGCATGTATCACCACACAAATCAAAACTTCACTTTATTGTTCATGGGATTTTCTGTTTTACACAAATTGCTTTTCTGCAGGAACAGAATAATTCTGAGTAATAACACAACAAGGGGAAAGAGCCTTCTGGAACAGACCCCCCACCCCCACCCCGCCAGGGCAGGGTCGAGAGAGGAATTCACCCCGCTGTTAATGCCACAATGGACTGCAAAAAGAAACCTTAGCCAGTGTTGTCGAGCTTTAAAACCTGGGCACTGGGGAACGTTGGGCCATCCAAAAAAAACTGACAAATTTCTATAAAGCGTGTTTCCTTAAAAAGGTAAAAATCTCTCAGAAAGAGGTTCTCGTGTCACACTACACACCCCTGTGAGCAGGGCTGTACGCAGACTTTCAGAAACACTGAGGTCCAAAACACCCGTTCTACCCACTTCCACCATCACCACCATCTTCTAAAAATAGATGAGGCTAAAATAATCATGAAATATTTTGGAAATTTGTGTTTAGCAAACATAGCTAAAAATAAAACAGAGTCGTGATTAAAATATAGACTGTTAACATCATTAAAAACATGGTGCTGGAGCTAGGGTTAGGGTTGGGGCTGGGAAAGGAATTGGAAGGGCTGAATTTGTATAGTGAAGTAGTGTTAATTTCAGTTAAGATTAATTTCCTTCAGGATGCTTCACCATGTTCTCTCATTTAGGGGTGGCACAGAGGGCACTTCATAATGGCACAACCTCCCATTGGCAGGGCATCTGTATAGACCATTGTAAGGACACCTAATAGGTAAACTACATCACATTTCCTCCAGTGGAAGGGCACTCATTAAGACACTTCATCACATTTCCTCCAGTGGAAGGGCACTCATTAAGACACTTCATCACATTTCCTCCAGTGGAAGGGCACTCATTAA
>JABJVR010000039.1:5628126-5645326 GCA_025773905.1 Chitala chitala | reverse complement strand
GACACTTCATCACATTTCCTCCAGTGGAAGGGCATTCATTAAGACACTTCATCACATTTCCTCCAGTGGAAGGGCACTCATTAAGACACTTCACATTTCCCCCAGTGGAAGGGCACTCATTAAGATTTTCTTGCTCTATAGGGCACATCATCATACTGTCTCACATGAAGGGAGCACATGGGGATGGCACTCAGTCATCTCAATCATTTTTTCCAGGTGAAGGTCAGCCAATGGCAGTACTTTGGACACTCTTGACAGCATTTTAGCAACATTATTTCAAATATGGAGGCACTGGGGGTTCCCTCCCACCCCAGTCTACCAGTGACCTATGGTACAGTACAACTGATTACTCCTAATCAATTTTTTTTTGTAGTCTGTTAAATCTTTACACACCAGCTACTTTACAGTGCTTTCCTGACTGGTACAGGTCTGGGAACCGCTGACTGTGAAACTATGATTTAATTACTGGCGGAAAACAAACGGAGTCACATGATGCCCTGAACTGTGCATTGTTGGCAACAAAACCAGTGGGAAAAGTAGAGATTTTATAGAGACGACAAGGTAAATCTTTCATCCTGTAAAACCTCTCCCAAAAATCAATGGCTGGATTCAGATAAGCCTTTCAGTCTGCATTTTTTATTTTTTTTTGCATTAGGTTTTAAGTCTTTGCCATTTATAAGACGATTCACAACTTTTAGGACAACACTGAGGTCCCGACCTGGGTGACTCGTGGTATCTGTGGCCATCCCTGTTAACCAGGGCAGCTGCAGTCATACAGTGCCGAATACGTCCCCTGCATGGTTAATCACAACCAGGATGGCAAGACACTACACTAAGGGCAGAGACTCTTTCCCCTCACCCCCACCTCTACCCCAGGGCAAAGTCCATACATCATCTTAGCCCACGGTAACAAGCTGGTCTCCCTGTCCCACTCTCTTACCTGATTACAGGGCGCAGATGTGATGATGCAGAAGGTTCAGTGGGATGCAAAGGAAGGATATGAATCATTGCACAAACAATGTGATTACAAGAGCATGTGTCTGCTCTTTAATCAGGAGCTGAGCCCACCTGGGTCGACCCACCTTTTGCCCAAAGTCTGAGCAGGAGGGTGCAGCGCACACAGACCCACACAGTGCCCTGTGAGTATTTAAAATATGTACACTGTCATCCGTGCAGTGGACGGCCACATTTGAAATGACGTTATTTGTGAAACGGTGGTGGAGGTCGGCTTGTAAGTCCAGCGTGGGTTTCGGTGGATGACCTCGTGCTTGGACCCTGTCCCGGTTATCTCTGCAGGGTGGGGATGTCTGAGCACGGGGAATGTACCTCAGCTGACTGATTCGGGGGGTGTTTAACGTCTTCTGCAAGATGGGGGTCGTCTTCAAACCAACGTTATTTTGCTGTCAGCTGTGGATTTCACTCTTTCAACTTCTTGGAGAAGCAAAATGCAAGAACGTTGCTAAGGATTTTTTTATCCAAGTTAAGGAACGCCCTCTCTATATCCTAAGGTAGAAAATGGACACAACCTTTAGCGTGACAAAGTGCTGTTAAGGAACCAGCTGTTCCGCTTCCTGCGTAAACTCTGTACCACAAAATGTGCGCTAAATGCACACAAGCAAAAATAAGTATTTATGGCTAAAACTTCATTATATTATAAACATGCAGTTACAGTTGCGTGATTCCCAGTGTCTTCTCGATTAACCACAAAACATCATTCCACCATTCAGTCAGTCACAACTGTAACAAAACCACGCCTTTTTTGCCTAACAATACTTTCCATCACAGTCCTATTTAAAAAAAACGCAACCCTAGACTCGGAGACAAAATTTGGCAAGTGACTACAGGATCCACTTAATTTTAGGTTTGACTAAGGTTTTATAAGTGCTTTAATTAAACGGTACACAGCTGTATTCTGGGTCATATAGGTTGCGGGCAAGCTTTTAATTTGTATCTCATATTGTGTACTGAGTAAAAACACTAAATTTTATGTTAAAATGCATGAGCACTACCTTCACCTTTATGGCTACGTACCTGTGCCAGAGCGTAGCCCGTAAATTCTGGAGATCTTGTTTCGTGTGCTTGTACCGCCACCTTGTGACCATTGACTGTAATAACAGCACGCAGAAAGTACCGTACTGTACTATAGTGAAAGAGTCGTGGTTTGGCGAACGCCTCAAGTTCAAATACATTGTTTCTGTATTTTTGGACTCCTTTTTGGCTCTCTGAAGTCTGTAAAGTGTTTAAGACACAAATTATGGTTCCACCTCGTTATGTTTTCCTTATATTTCCTGTACAGTATTTTCAATCACATACATCCCGAGGCTATAGTTTTGCCACTGCAAACAGTATTACTGAAATACAAGTAGACTGTATTGCCAAGATATACTTTTTCAAAAAAGGCAGTTTGTATTACAACATTTCAAATCTTTTGTTAATGTGTGTTTAATATTGTAGCCTAGTACTACGAACCGGAAAGTGTGATTAATACGGTCGCAGCTGACGTAAACCAACTGTGGCATATTTATGAGACGTTGACAATATTTTATTTGGAATGTAATGAGCAAATAATTTAGTGAGGATGATTTAGACGCCTGTAGCGTTTACCTAAAGTGTTTTCAACAATAATCCTGGATTACAAGACCTTTGACTCCTCTACATAAATATGCGCTTCATCTTTCGACCTGTGGGCCGCAAGCAGAACTTCTGTGTGCCTACTTGACCCAATTTGCATTCTTCTGGACCTGACCATGACCTCTTTTTCACCCAAATGCCATGCCCAAATATGGGTCCATCTCATCCTTAAAAGCATGGATGACATCAGCGAATGGCGGGGAACTTACCCCCCACTTTTAAATTCCATTTGGTCCCGAACAGTGTGTCATTTGAGCCTGTGTCAGCTTGCCCAGCAGACCAACAGGCACAAACCACAGTGAGGTTCATGTTCCCCTCACTCCTCCCCGGAGGGTGTATTAATAAACCCAAACAGTGTCAGTGTTATCCTGGAGACGCGGAGCAACTTGCGCCATGAGAGAAGGGGAGAGCTGCTGCCTTCATGGCATTAGCTTTCTTAAACGCTGCCATTCCTAGAAAAGGAGGCTTGCACGGGACCTCGCACGTTTCGGTAAGTTGGTGCACAGCTCACCAGCAAAGTAGAACCATGTTAATGGAGAAGAGCTGGCCGCAAAAAGTTCGGTTATTGTTTTTACACATTATGCGTCCCATGTTACTGCCAGGAATCGGTCTTGGTGCTGTTTGTGCTTGTCTTTGTAATCTTTCATATCTGTGAGCCAATCGTGTTTATAGTTTTATTCTTAGATGTTCGGCCGGACAATGCCTTATGTCTGCTGCGTATTATCTGGGAAGGAAAAAATAAATTAAAAGTTGTTTAGAGTTAACTGGGAAGATGGGATGTTAAAGTGTTTCGTGGATGACGCATTTGGCGAGGAACTGCACGCTTGTGTGAATAGCACAGAACAGCTGCACTGCTCTGAGGAGATGATGCCGGTGTTTCATTGTGGAAGGCTGGCAGTAACTTGTGTGTTTTGCCATGACTTGAACCATAGCTAGCGGTACCTGGGGCTACGTCTCATTCCAGTTACATTTATTTTAATCTCTACTCTACAGGTTCCCTTCTTATTAGATGTCTGACTAATCTTTACTGTGCTATGCTTTACTGTACCACAAAGGCAGAGTTTAAACTGAACCACCAAAACTGCCTTTAAATATGGAGGTGTTTAAGACTTTTTCTGACATAAAGCATATGGTTTCTGATCTTCAGACAGATGATGGACAGCCGAGATGCAGAGATCCAGTCTGAACCGTTATGGGGGATGCTGCGAGAGGAGAGTGTCCAGTCAGAGGGGGACCACACCCAGGAGGTGGAGTCTCAATTAAGTAGTCAGATGGAGGAGACTGAGGCTGGTGCCAATGCCGATAATGACAGCAACCTCCAGCTGATGGACACGACAGAAGGGCAAGTCATACCGCTCAAGGCTGCCCCAGAGAATCTCATGGGGCAGCCGGAGGAACTTGACAACCTGGGTGCACAGTTTGAGCAGTGTCTGAGGGAGCTAGAAGCCCTTTTTGTGGGACGTTGTGGGGGTGTGGATGCCCAGATAGGGGGCTGCTTAGAGGCAATGAGTGCCCAGCTCGAGGGCTGCACACGTGGACTAGCATTGCGTCTCGGCAGCCCTCTGGAGATGGACGGCAGCGTGTCCGGACCACGGCCGGTCAGCCCCGCATCCTTGCACGAACTGGGGCTCCGGTTTGAGGGATGCATTGCAGAGGTGAGTGCCCTGGAATGCCGCAGGGACGAGCTGGTGCGTGAGCTGTTGCAGCTGGAGGAGCCAATGGCTGTGGCTGCGCGGGAGCTGCGTACAGAGCTCCACGATGGCCGTGTTCAGCTGGCAAGGGCAGAGCTAGAGAGGCGGGCCGTACGCCAAGAGGCCATCGTTGTCCGGAAGCGCCTGTTTGCCACAGTCAGGGAGAGCACCCAGAGCCAAGTAGCCATGGAAACACTGCAATGTGACAAGGAGCTATCCGCCGTCATACAGGTGCTGTAGATATCCTGATCGGCTCTAAAAGAACAGCATGCACATGTTTTCCTGCATGCAGAGATCTCTTTTACTTACATATTTTCTGGAGTGCGTTGGTCTACCACAAAAATTAAGGAGTTACAAGCACGAATGGGCAAGAATTAATGACCCGCACAGGCATCTGTGTACAAATACAGCCAGCTCATATGCATGTTTCACAACGTGCCAACTCAGATATGTAATCCCTTATCACCAATGTACAAATCTCTCTCTTTTAAAGAATGTTCCAAATCATATCCTTTCAATATGCCAGGTCAACTAAGGCAGGGTTGAATTGAACCCAGTAAAATTTTCAGCACAGCTTCTAAATCCAGATGCTTTCTCTAGGACGAATTACAGGCTGAGTTACTACGCCTGTCCGAGGAAGCAGCCCGGCTCCGGCTGGAGCAGCAGAACCACTTGAACGAACTGCGCAGTCGGCTGGGCGGTGCTGACGTGTCCCGGGCACCCAGCGAGCTGTTGTGGTGCCGAGAGGCATCTCAGGCCTTGCAACAGCGGCTGCAGCGCGGCACCAAGGCCCTGCAGGAGCTGTATGAGCCCCGGATCCAGGCACTGCAGGCAAGGAGGCAGTCCAGCGCAGAGGCCACCATGAGGAGCCGTGAGGAGGCCAGGGAGCTGCGTGAGCGCCTCCCCCCACTCAAAGAGGAGGCGCAGGGACTGGCCCTCCGCAGAGCCTGCCTGCAGGAGCGGATGGCGCTCCTCCACCGGGAGCGGGAGGAGAACCTGGGCCAGTACCGGGTATACAACCTTCAAGTCTGTAAGGGCAAGTGTGGGGGCAAGGGGGAGTAAAAGGGTGAAAGGTCAGGAAAGCAGAGAGCACCTGGCTCAGTAGGGGAACACATCCCAGGAGAAATGTATGTAACGCAAGAGCCAAGGAACTGAGCAAGACAGAGTAGTCAAGACATTTTAATAAAAGCAAAGGAAGAAGATAGCAAAGGGCCTAAAAATACACTTACGACCGATAATGCTATGAAATTTTAGGGGTTTGATTTTCATCACGTTTATCAAGTTACCCCTGGTGCAGGTGTGGCAATCTCCTTAATCCATTAATTTATGCAACCCATTAAAAGGGTCTAGCACTATGTCACTGCTGAAAGCCAGGGTTGTCTTTAGTGAGCATATTTTTAAGATGATCTGAGAAATTGAAAGTTAGACCGAGTTGTAAGACTGAACTGGCTGTCTTGAGGGAAAATGAATACAATTTGTGGGCCATAATTTTTCCCTCAGGACACAGTGGAGTCTCTGGAAGAAAACAGCAGGAAACTGAAGACCGAGCTCCAGGTTCAGCAGAGAAAGAACAAAGAGATAGAAAAGCTGACACAAAGCCTTGAGCAGGAGATGAGCCTGTACAGGTAAGCAGCTTCACACTCATTAAGAAACAGCTGCCTGATAAAATTCATTTCAGTGTCCCAGAGAGATTTATACATCAACTGACACAAAGCAAAAACAGAGATAAAAGTACTATTGGTTCTGAAGACAAGTTGTAGCAGGAATAGGCAGCTTTGGAAAGTATGTGTTGTAGTTTTAGCATGCATAGATAAATCTTTCCCTTTTCAGGAGTGGACCTGGAGTCCACAGACAACCTGACTCAACCTTCAAAGAAGAAACATGATTTCTGAGAAGCGCTCATTCTGGTCAAATAAAAAAAAGAAGAGATGTCAAAGAAATGTCACTATGGCAGTTAGTGTTGAAATTCTGCAGGTGTAGAAAGAGAACCAAGGTCTAGGCAGACAGCAAAACATACCGGCAACACGTTCATTGCATTATCTTTACTTTAAACTATGTAACTAATCAACAGGGGTGTAGCATAATTAACTTCCTCTGCTTCTGACTTTCAAACATGCAATCCAAACACAGACACGAGGCTAGATAGAAAACATTTACTCAACATGTTTTTTTTTTTACAGTTAGCCAAATGGACAGATTTTGTAGGAAATCAGGAAAACATGACAAAGAGGCAGGGGTGGAAAAAAAATATATACATGAGAAACAGGATCTGATGAAGGTTTAAATACTGGGCCAATATGGGCCACTTAAAAACCCCGGCAGATTTCACAAAAACACCATCCTCCTGTGAAAACGTTGATCGAGCAGGTCAGTTCTAAATGTAAATGTACACCTCTGCTATTTATCTTTTGCAAAAGATAAAATGTTGAAAGGTTAAGTTTCAGTGGGGGGGGAGGCATAGCTCAGATTCTCATGCAGTGATATACTTAGGAGAACACACTGAAATGCAGGCAACCCTGGTATTAAACTCCTTCGTCTTACAATAAGAGTCAAACGGCAAACGTGGATCGGGGAGAAAAAAAAAAAACTTCATATGTTCATAGAAAACAATTTATTAGGATTCATGAGATAAAGGGCCCTATCATGTTTTAAAAGTGTTTTTTTTATCATTGTATAGCTGAAATCCACTGCATAGAAATGGGATTTCTCTGTGAATAAAATACTGTTAAGCACTGCAAATCAGCCTATCCGAAATCATTGTTCATCCACGTGTGAGAGAGGGTTTGGGTGATTGGCTTTGAGTAGCACTGAAGACACAGAGGACACACATATACACACACGCAAAATAAGACGCAGCCATGTGCTGATGACTTTTTTTTTTTGGAGAGAGGAAGTGACATTTTTCAGCCCTGGACTTCAGCATCCGCTGCTCCTTCTGGGTCCTCATCGTTGTAGATGTTCTCAGCCTGCCAAAATGAGACAGGCATATAAATCTCCTGCCTTCAGACATGAGATCAGAAAACTGGCAACAAACGCAAAGAAAACATTGTTCACCATCTCAGAAAAGATACATTTTCTTAGAGAAAGGCAACACGAATTTGAATTTATCAGATAAGTGTAAATAATCACCCACAGGAAGGTTTCCACACAGCCGACACTCACCATCTGCCACACTTGCATGATGTTGTCTTCAGACACGGAGCAGATGACCCAGGGCTCGTTAGGATTCCAGGAAAAGTCGGAGATCTTTGCTGTGTGGCCGCCATGGATAAACTAAGAGGGAGCAGAAAAAAAAATTAATTATGTGGGAACTGCCAGTAACCTGCAACACTGCCCAGTGAGACAGGAGAGAAAACAGGAAGTCACCAGCAGCTCTGGAGGTCCATCTTCAGCATCCTCCGGCGACTGTTCCTCACCAATTTTGCTGGAGGCAGACAAATACAGTCAAGGTGAATGTGTGAAACAGCGTAGAAAAGAACCCAGAGGTAGCACATATGACATTTAAGAACAAACGTTCATATCCTGAACTTACTCAGTAAAAACACACACACACACACACACACACACACACACATACACACACACAATGTAAACAGCAGGATATGAAGAATTTAACCTAGCTGACAGGCCGGCATGAACGCATGAAAGCCACTCATTTATTATGTCAAAAATTTCAGATATCACTAACCCCCACCCTTGAAAGTTCCACAATACTTTGTAAACAAAGAGCTGGGCCAAAACTAATACCTCCACTGTTGAATGAGGTGTAGGACAGCCACACTCAACACTAAAGCACACAAATGAGCACATAGTACAGTGCTCAGGAAAACAAGTAGGAGCTCAGTCTAAACAAGGCGTTGGCCCTGTGCCAGCCGTTCCATTAAGCACCAGTGGCCACCTTTCATCGTGCACACATGGTGTGGATCAGAACCTCAAAAGAAACCTCCACCCCCATGGGACAGGACAGTGAAAGACTGGGTTGAGTCAGAGGCATCAAGAGAAGAGAGATGCAGCACGGCATGTGCACCTGAGGTCCCACACGTTCAGCCTTCTGTCCGTCCCACTCGAGGCCAGGATCGTCTCATTATGGGGCGACCACTGCACCTGCAAGCATGTTAACGGCATTCCAAGTTCAGAACCGTCATGTTGACACTCATCTGCTAAGCCACATGGGTGAGAAGAGCGATGTAGCAGACATTAACAAGAAAGGAGATGCTACAGTTAATTCAGGCAGCACAAACACGAGGAACATGGAAGCCCAAATGGCCTACCTGGAAGATCTCGTCTTTGTGAGACTCGAAGGAATGCAGCTTCAGCTTCAGGTTGCGCAAGTCCCAAAGTGCCACAGTCTGTAGGAGGAAAATGGTGCGATGAATTAAAACAGCTCTCACAGCAAACAACAACCTTATCAACCCATCCCGCATCTGAAAAGACGTGCATGTAATAGTGTATTACAAAAAAACCCAAAACAGGACACCGCAAATCAGCATAAAACAATCGCTTTGTTCTTTATCAGACATTTTGGAGCGAGGAGCATTCAGCTAGATGTGACCAACCCTCACATGGCACAGCCCACGCTGATGTCAATTCACTGCCAATATGCACAACCCACCCCTGTACCTTATCTGCAGAGCCTGTGGCCAGGATGAACTCGCTGTAGGGGTTGAAAGACAGGCAGTTGACCTCAGCAGTGTGCGCGTCCACAGCGTGGCTTGGCTTGGATGTGTTGTTGGACCGAGTGTCCCAGCTACAGGGAAAAACAGCAGGGGAAGAAAGAACCGGTAAGGACTCAAAGCTGAAGCTGCAATGAGACTCTTCACGGCTACCCATCCTCTCTCCACATGAACCAGCATCACTATCCCCCCCCCAATGAAAACTCCAGCAGGGGCATAGTTTATTTAAAAAAAAAAAAAAAAAAAACACTTCACCTTGACTTCAAGTATATTTCAAACACAGCGGTCTTATACACACAGTGTAAAACAAACCTGCGCTCACACTCAACTACTCTAAGAGGCAAGAGAGCGCGATGTCGCCAGCCCGAGTGACAGGCAGAGCCGGCCGTCACCTACATCATGAGCTTCTGGTCATCCGCCACAGAGCCAAACAGAGACTCGTGCAGAAGGTGCCAGGAGACGTCCTCCACAACGGCCGTGTGCCCCGTGAAGATGGTTTTGGCGTCCACCACCTTCCCCTCCTTGGGCACCGTACTGATGTCCCACAGGCAGATTGTCTGCAAGGTTCAAGCCAGGCCAATCAGAGTGATACTAGGACGGCGAAATGTGGGTGTTAATTACTTAAACAAGCAATTATAAACATTTAAATTAGTTGCTATAAGATATTACATGTGAGCATTCTAATTCAATTAAGGCTCTTCCAACCCAAGCTAATGAAAACCTTACTGGATATTCATGCTGTTCCATTGTAGGGAACAAGTAGGGTCAAAACACCGACCATTTATTACTACAAATAAAGGCTTACAAAATACAAATGGTTTGATGTCTGACCATGACATTTAGAAGACCTTAACAACGGTAACACTGTGGATGACTGCACACAGACGTGGGAAAAGACTCACGTGATCGTCCGATGCGCTCAATAGGCAGCCGCTGAGGTTGGGGTTCCAGGACAGGCCGTACCCCTCTTTCTGGTGTCCGCGCAGCCGGAGGTCAGGAGTGCACTCCCCAGATGGGTCTGTGAACAAACACAAAAAGCATGTAAAAAGACAAAAAATTCAGTTTTTCATCTTTGTTTTTATATTTGTTTTATATTTTAGTTTATACATTTCTTGTTTTTTTGTTTTACAGCACTTTGCGTCAGCTCTGGCTGCTTTAAAGAACTTTATAAATAAACTGTTGTGAAATTACACATGTAAGGAAGCATTCAGGTCAACAGTAACACAAACAGGTGTATTTAAACAGGCACCAGACTAACCTGGGGGGTAGATGTTTCTGTATGTACATTTGGAAAAAATTCTATTAGTTTTACAGAAGACTACTATGCTAATTATTATTTTTGACGTCACACACACACACACACACAGTCACACACACACAGTCACACACACACAGTACCTGGTTTTGATGGGTGCTTGGTGTAGTCGAAAACCAGCACGTCGCTGGTAGGTGTCTTGGTGGCAATGATGCACGGGTTCTGGGGCATGTAGCGGGCCCGGTTCACTTCCCCTTCATGATTGATCTTGATCTCAATCTCAATCTTCCCACTTACAGAACCAAAACCACCAAACTCTGGGGGGGGGGTTGAAAGAACACAGAGTGACAGAAAGAAACGTCATCTCATTCATCCTTAGTGCAGGGCTGCATCAGCTCAAGTGTAAAGGACCAGTTTGGACTCATACATCTATGGACCAGTATAAATCCGTCTGCACAAGTTGTATAAATAATAAATAAGTAACTTTATAAATACACAGCATTCAATAATCAACAAAACACCTGCCTGGTTGAACTGCTACCAACCGACTAAACATTTAACTCGCCTACAACGTCACCTGTGACATTACCAATGGTACTTGTTGTCTAGAGACAGCTGAAAAGACTGCATGATGCATTCTAACAGAAGCATCCTTCCATCACACAAACTGTTCAGTCTACTGCTGTCTGGCAAATGGTACCGGAGCATCCGGGCCCACATGGCCAGACTGTGTAACAACTTTTCCTCCAACCATAAGACTCTATTTCTCAAGGGCTCAATTGATAGGCTGATCTCTCTCACACGCACACACTTACCCATGATGCACTGCTGCACTTTATGGTCATTGTACACAGCTCATCAAACAGTATACTTTACATAGAACTGTGTCGGCGCTGTTCTCTGTGTTATGTTCACTTCTTGCTGTTGTTTGCACTATGTATAGTACTACCTGAGGTCTTTACACCCTGTATATTCTATTAGTGGTTTTGTGTTGTTTTATGTAGCACCTGGTGTCCTGGGAAACTGTTTCATTTCATTGTGTTTGGCACCAACTGTATACAGCTAAAATGACAATAAACCCACTGTCCTATCCTATAAGCGAAGGCTTATCTGGACAAGTTAACAGAACACACAGCATTCCACTAACGTGAGGTGGGGGGGGGACACAGAACACTCAGTACCTCCTTTCTCGCTGTCATAGTGGGAGGCGTCGAACTGGGCATCATCGTTGGGCAGCTGCACGCTCGCGATCACCAGGTGGTTCTGCTCGTCGGACGTGTGTGTGCCCAGCACCAACCGGTGCACGCTGTAGTCCTTCCCCTCTGGTCTGCAGAGTGGCGCAGGCACAGTGTTACACCACACTCGAACACCATGGGTCCAGTTTTATTAATAAGAAAGCCTACACACTTCCATCAGAACTGTCAGGTCACCTTAGGATAATGTTCCTTTTAACACTGTTAGCAGTTTGTTAAAGATTGTCTGCCACTCTCAGAAGCAACACAACAACCGAGCTGCCGCTGTGTTCACCTTTAGAGGCGCAATTGTACCAGAATAGCAACAGAACACAACATAAATAAGAAGGGAAAAAGCATCACACCTGGTGACATCAGGGAGCCACTGGGCTGTAAGACTCGGCCACTCAAGAGCATGAGTCATCACCAGGTCGTACAGAAACGGCGTGTTCTTCTTCCAGATCTTGTATTCTTCATTTATCACCCTTTCTTCCACCGCATCATCAAACGCTGCTGTTAAGGCAAAGCCACAACTCGTTAGCAGGTCCAAAGAAACAGCCCAACGCTCAGTTCATTCTAATACACTATACATTATCTGCTAAAACAGTAAACCCAGCATATACATATGACTGTTCATGTTAAAACGGAATATTCAGTAAACAGACAAATACAAAAAAGAACATCAAATAGAGTGGAGGCACAACCTTAACGTCAAAATGCACTGAAAACGCATAATAAAAAAAAATGCACGCGAAGCCCAGCAATATTTACCTCCTTCTGTGGACTTGTGTCACTGGCGTGCAACTTAACATACGACATATGCAAGAGTAACACATGATATGATGAATGCTAGTAAAATACATATTCAAAACAACAACGACCCCCTCTAAAGGTACCCAATCAAAAAAAAAAAAAACTTTCCGCTGAGTGAAAATTGTTGATGGATACAAACGAGCCAAAACAAATGGCTTCACATAACGCGTCATGTTGGCCAAAACATCTTCATTCAGCATCCTAGTAAACCAAGTCGACTGTTTAAATTTTACACACAGTTAACGATCACAATGAACTGAAAACAAATACATTTCTACAACAACGGCAGTCTTAATAATTCAACTAAACGTGCATCCCAAGTATGCTAATTAGGGGCTTGGCGGGACTTTTCGCCATAGCAGCAGGGCCTCAGTCACATCCGAAAACACCGGTACCCACAGAAGCGCGCTGCTAACTGCAAAGGTGAAAACTCAACATTAGCTACGGACTCACACTGCAAAAGCGAAGTTTCCGAAAGAGAATTCGCTATAACGATTACCTTCTTTATCAGCCATGTCGACGCAACGGAAAACACGGCAATACCCAAATGTTAAATTAAAACTGTACAGCAGCCCTTTGTCCGTCTGGCCCGAACAGCTTCGCGCCAATCCCAACAGATGCCGTCACAGTCCCTGAAAGTCGTGTGGCCAATCAACAAACAGCAACGAACACCCTATGGCCAATCAAAGACAGCAGCACCGGAACATCATATGGCGAATCAACAAAGAAAACCCTGAAAGGTCGTTTCCTCAGTCAAGCAAACTCAACACCGGAAAGTCGTATGAAGAAACGTCAGGAAATGTTTCGGCCAATGAAAACTGCACAGCCGAATGAGGTCTGAAAGTTTAGTCATGAAACGTTTCTGCGTAAAGGAGAAAGAAGGCCAGTTGACATGACTAAAATTCCAAATAACTTCACATGGACGACTGAGAATTTTCATAGACAGCCGAATGAGGATTTAAAGCGCAAAGGCAAGAGTCATTTGACCACAGAGTTATTTTGAGAAGGACAAAGTCTATATTTATGGAGAAATGGGTGAAGGGTAATGTATGGTCTGTTGTGCATCTGATGGATAGAAATGGGGATCGGTTGGCTTGGGAAGCCTTCTATCGTATATATAATTTAGAATGTTCGGAAAACGAATACAACAGAATATTGGAAAGCATACCCGAGGCCTTTATTCATTTAATTAAATGCAATTGGGAAAATATTTTTTCTCCAATGCTACCAAATTTGCAAATTGACTATGTTTCCATACTAGACAAAGGATGCAACAATAATTTTCTGAAAGAAACTCTAATCAACATTTTGTACCCAGGTCCTCTAAGAAACTCCGTAATTCTTAGAGATTTCTCCAAGGGCGGTATAGTTCACATCAGAACAAAATATTTGGCATTCCCAATCCCTCCAAAGCACAAAAAAAGTACATTTCAAAATTATAAATGGTATTTATCCTGCAAATGATTTCATTAGGCACCGATTTAAACTGGTAGTTGATAATTGTTACATTTGCTGTACGAATGTCGAATCTACAGAGTATTTGTTCTGTGATTGTAGTGTTGTAAACTCTTTGTGGAACTCTCTGCATGACTGGCTCAGCTCTAAATCCTTGAGTGTTGTTTCATTCTCCTACAGGACAATTCAGTTTGGTTTACATTTGAAGGACAAAGATATAGAATTTCTGATTAACAACATTATTTTGATATCTAAATACTATATTCACAAATGTAGATATGCTAAATCTCCCCCAAAGTGGAATGCACTTGTGTTTGAAATCTACTTTTTTTTTTTTACACGTCTAAAAGACGTTAAAAGCCCTCTTGCAAGAAACCTTAAAATTAAGTTGTCAAGTTATGACCTATTTAGCCCTCAATGGTCATCTCTGTTATACTGTTCTGTTGTATACTTTCTTTTTTTAATTTTATTTATTATTATTTTACTTTTAATTTCATCTGTTTTTATTGTTGTGTATAATTTCTGCTTGATTTAATTCGTTTGATGTGTGTTGCTTAATGTATATTACTTAATGTATGTGTAACACCCCTGCCTGTCATGTTCCCTCTGTCCCCTAGATATCGCCCTTCCTCCTGTCCTTTCTGACCTGTTCCTTTGGTATCAGTTGCCAGCCTTGTGTCGTTCAACCTATTGGTGTGCCTTTATGTACCTCACTGGTTTGTTAGTCCTGGGCCAGTTTTTGTAGGTGTGATCTTGTAAACTAGCTGTTGCTGTAATAGTCTAGTTTTGTTCCCCTGTTATTTCTAGTTTGGGTTTGGGTTTAGTTCTTTGTGTTCCCTGTAGTCAAGCCTTTGTGACCTGTTTAGCCCTTTTGTTTATACACTGTTCTAGCCTGTATTAAAGCCTCCCTCTTTGCCCATTCGACCTCGCCTCTCCTTCCTGATTGGCACAATGTAACAGTGTGTTGTTATTAGCTTAATTCTGCCTTAATCTGTATGTTAATTACCGATTTAAATATGGTGGAAATTTAGCTTTTCCTGTTGTATAGTTTTTTTTTTTTTTTTTTTTTTATAAGTCATTTGACCAGTCAATGAAAAAACATGTTGTGTGTAAGGAGGAGAAGAGAAACTTTAGACCATGAAGGAACTGAAAATGAACGCGGTGGATGAAAAGCACTGTTGTTAAGTATTGAAGATATAGGATGTCTCATTGGTTAAGTGAAAAATGATTTCCAGAATTTCAGGGGCGTTCTCTTATTAAACATATCGCTTTTATTTTTGTTGAGGTTTCATATTTGACAAACAAAGGTTGCTTTGAATATGTAAAACTAACGTTGTCTAAATAGTACATTGACCATTGAGACAAAATAAAGAGTAATGTATGCTACCTGTGAAACCAAGCTTTGTTTTGCAGATTCAACCGCAAAGTTGTGTAGATTGTAGAAAATAATGTAGCAACCGTTAAATGTGGCGCTGGGAATAATTGTACGGTAGATTTTGACTAGAAAAATTTATTAGTCTAAAGTTGATGGATACATATCCGTGGACCTCAGTTCTTGTCTTGGAGTTCCGCAGTGGGTGCTGGCTTTTGTTGCAGCCAATTTCTGTTTTTCAGTTGAACCTTAGTCTCACTCAGTTAAACATTATTGGCTTTTTGTATAATTTACTGTCTCAGTCCAGAAAGTCCCACCAAGCTTTATTCATTTTTAAAAAGATTTAAAAGCATGACAAAAACTTACAAATGTTGCCTTATAGCAGCTTTGTCGCTTTAATTAGCTGTGATCACAGGTGTAGTTATGGCTGTCAAAAGATAGTTCAAAACAGTCTGAGACATGGACTGGTGGTTTGGGACTTGATGGGTGCAATGGAAAATTTTTATATTGTTTGAAGTGTTGAACATTTAGTCATCTGTATTTAACCAAATGTAGCATGATGGGATTGTTGTCATATTAACGTGACTGTTGTAGAATAAAGTCCTCTCTCACCCACACCCTGGGGGGCGTGCAGGTCCGGTGGGAGGGGAGCAGTAGCTTGTGAAGTATAAATATATAATGTAACCAGAACTCAGGGCTCCTGCCTGACATCACATGCTGGTGGGGCCTCTCTGCACAGAGATACAATAAAGCTGAATATATTCAAACTCTGAGCCTCCAGAAAATTTCCACAACAACGGGAACATCAGGCTGGGATGCAGAAGTCTCCCTGCTGAAATGCCAGCCTGGGAACCAGCTATGTCCTTGAACAAGACGCTCAAAACACTAACTCCTCGGGCACTGAAAAAATATCTCAGGTGGATGGGCTAAATGCAGAAAACGAATTTCCTCATTGTGGGATTAATAATAAACTTCACCTCTGACGTCTGCAGAACTCAATCAATCACACCAAGTACTTGTCAGCCAGTGTGAAAATTCATTAGTTTTGACCTGCGCTTTGAAGCCAAGGAACAAGAAGTAGGCACCATGATGTACACACGGTTCAAGAGGTGTAGGTTCTGTGCTAGTAGGAGCAGACCAGTAATCTTCCCTACAGACTCCACTCACAGCAAAACTTTTGTCAAAAGGAAAGTAATACGTGTAAATGAGTGGATAGGAGACCCGACAGTAAGTGTGCTGTTTCATATTTCTATGTTATGCCTTTTATTTTTAACCTCAGCATTTTATTTAAAAAAATGAAGTAACTTACTCTGAGAGGGGACCAACAGCTTCACCAAACTTCTATGTCCTAAAAAGGACCACTTATCTAAAGCATAATGGTAATTACATGCACAGTCGAGTACTTAAGCCCCATTGTGTTAACAAATTTGTTAGAAAAATTAAGTGTTAAGCCTTTTGTGAATTAACATGTTTAGTATTGAAATGGCTTCATGCTGTAGAAATTTTATTGAACCTGATGCCTGTGTTTGCAGAATATACAGCCTTGAGGCTTATCTGGCCAAGCGGCACCTGTGTGAACGCCCCCCTCCTTGCACGCAAGAACCAGCGCAACTGTCTATATAAACTATGTATTATTACTTTAACTTTGCGAGTTGCTTGGCTGATTCTGAGGACTCTCCCTCATATGAGCATTAAATATTTTCTTGCTTGAACCATCTCCATCAGTGTCCTGAGAGTTATTGAAGATGGAGAAATTTTCCTAACAACTTGGTCCTTCGAGCCGGATCCCAAGACCCTCTCCGTCTTCCAGGTTTGGGACCTGAACACCGTGCACAGGGGACTCTGGGACTCCTGACCAAAGACCTTGGGCACATCCTTCATACAAGGGTGTTTTGTTGTTTTGGAGGCCAGGAAACCTGCTGGATAACGGAGAGGTGACGGGATCAACGAAAAGTTACAGGACAAGGAGATTGTTCGGGTAAGGAAAAAATTTTTGTTTAGCACAAAGTTTTGTGTAAAAGGACAGTTGGACTGGTCCTAAGAAATAGAGAAGTGAAAAAAGCAGTGGATCAATCCCA
>JABJVR010000039.1:5613415-5628026 GCA_025773905.1 Chitala chitala | reverse complement strand
CTGTGCTTGGTGGGTTTTCTCCGGGTGCTCCGGTTTCCTCCCACAGTCCAAAGACATGTAGATTAGGTTGATTGGTGTGTCCAAATTGCCTGTAGTGTGTCCGTGTCCTGTGGTGGGTTGGTGCCCCGCCCTGGGTGTCCCTTGCCCTGCGCTCTATGTGTCCTGGGATGGGTTCCAGGCTTCCCCACGACTGTTAACAGGATGAAGCGGTTAAGATAATGGATGGATGGAATTACTTGTGTGGCTGGCAAGGTTGAAGGAAGTGTATGAATTGTAGTGAGGTAATGGTATGCTTGGTAGAAAGAAAAAAACCCACCACAGGAGTATGTATATTATTTAAGATTTAGGGGGTGGATGAGAACAAGTGATTCTGCTATGTAAAGTATAGCTCACCCTAGTGACCATAGATGGACTGGTTGACATTCTGTCAAATGTCGGAGCGGGCGGATGACCTTGTGTGTGGACGGCTGTCAGACCTATTAAGTTAGGTGACATATGCCCATTATGTTGGGCTGCTCTGAGTCAAACTCCAGGGCCTTTTTCAAGTCCCAGTCTGTTCCTCCTAGTAACTGTATTACACAGCAATGCTTGACAGGAAGTAAATAAAGGAGGGCACACAGTGGACACAGTTCTGTTCCACTTTGCTTCCAGTCATGGAAGTATACCAGTCATTTTAACCCTCTTGGGGTCAAATGTTGTTGCGCACACACACACACACACACACACGTTCATTTGCAACATTTGCCTGAAGTGGGTAATGACATAATGGGCTGAGTGGAGTCCAGTCATTTGCAGTTCATGGCTCATTGGAAATACTGCGCAGTCATACAGTCGGGGAGAGGTTGCCCTGGTGTTTAGCGGTTCCAGGCTTTCTTTCTATAATGACTTTTCTGCCACGATGATGAAGAAACACAAGACCTATGATGAGGTGAAACGGCTGCTCCGCGAGCACAACTTAACCTGTGCCATGCTCTTTCCCGCCACTCTCCAAGTGACAGCGGGAGACTCGAAGAGAAGATTCTACACTCTGCAGCAGGCCCCTGATTATCTTGCGTCTCTCTCTCTGCGATTTGACTTTCTCAGGTTGTGTCTCTGAACACGGGTTTATACTGAGATTGCATTCTGTTATTGGGTATCATATTTATTGTGTTTTTACATGTTTTTGCCTTTGTAATAAGCTGGCGAGGTTGCTCTGTGTTTTCATTATTTGTGGTTCACTGTGATGCAACCCCGGGTCTTTCTGTTTGCTCTCTTTTTAATACATTAAGTATTCCTTTATGGTATTGTATTGGTGTGGTCTGGACTGTTGTTGTTCTTGTTCTTTTCTGTTGTTGGTTTTTGTACTTTTTTCAGAAAACTTAAATATATTGTTAAAAAAAAATTCACCATTTACCTTTTTGTGGCAATAATGGTTTTCTTTGTAAAGCAGCTTACAATGAATAAAAGTACATGTGCAATTCAAAAAAAGGTCAAACAGTACCAGAAAATATAAGTTTTAAATCAGGAAGGCATGAGTGGCAACTTCTGACAATATCATAATGGCATCGTTTGCTTTCCCACCTGATTGTTGTGCTGGTGGCAGAGTTTAAATAAATAAAATCATTGTTATCCATACCCTGGATAACAGGCCTGAAGATAATCCCAGACATTTTAGGGTACAAAGCTAGGGACGGACAGACATATGGACGGACACACACCAAGAACAAAACACCCCAGTATACACCAAAAAAGTGAAATACCTCACAAGTATGGATACACCAACACATGCACGCCATGAAAATTACAGTGGCATCATGCTGCATGCTTGCTATGTGATATTTTAATACAAAGAACATTACCAGCACAAACCATGACAAATCCGTTGGCTATCATGGGCTAAGTTAAGTTTGCCTGGGGCTTATTTTTTGTTTTTCTTATTTATTTATTTATTTACTTTTTGTAGGAAGATCAGCATTCGTAGGTTGTGGAAGTTATATCTACCTTTGTCATAAATATTCTCTCATACATACACACATTAATATTACACGTGTGATTTTTTTAAATTCTTTTTTTTATCCCTATATTATTAAATCTGTTGTTACTGCTGTTTTGTTCCTTTACTATCAAAATCAGTCTGCATTCTGTGGCGATACTATTCCTTATTATGGTCATGCCAGTGAAGCCTATTTGAAATAAATTGAACTGAGGGAGTGACAAAACCATAATTTAACTAGCCAGGGAGTTTGCCTTCTTAAAATAGCCTGGAAAGCTAAATTAGTTTTCCGAACAAGAGCATTTCATAATATTTATTTGGTTGCAAGTGTCCCAGCGTTGTATGTGGTATTTATTTAATCCCCTCTCCCACTTTCTTTTGTCATTGGTACTTGTTTTTCTGCTGGCATTGGCAACTGTTTTTCCTTTTAAACGCACTGGCATCTGTGTTTCCAGTCTTTTTTAACATCTTAAAGGTCTCTTTGAGCTGTGGGTCCCATCAGTTTCTTAAAGTCACACTGTTTCATGCACAGAGGTAAGTGGAGCACTACTGGTTGAGTACATATCTCATGGGTGTTGGTGGTTTGCATGGGGTGTGTCCTTTAGTGCTACAGAAATTTTAGATCACTTTCCTTTTTAAAACTTGTTTTTAGCCATTTGGAGTATTAAAGGGTCACTTTTAGCTATTTATTATCAGATGCAGACTGCTCCTTTAACAACTTAAAGGTCAAGATGGTGTGATGCACTGGATTTTTAAAAACGCATTTCATTTTAAAAACCTGTTATTTATATTTTTTATTAGTGTGTCTTGAAATCTTAATTCATGCATTGTATTATTTGTGCTTTTATAAATTTTTATGTCTCTATCTTAACTATTATGGCATTTTAGTTGCTATTGTAAATAAAATTTGTGTTTTTAAATGTTTTCGCCTTATTAGAGCTACAGAGGGCTGTGAATTAGGACACTTTATTTATAACCACCGTGTATATAAGTTCTCAAAAAAGTGGAAATAAAATGAGAATTTTTTATTGGGTCTATGCAACGTGCATCACCTATTTTGAGTTGCAACGAGGCTCCTTTTTTGTTCATTTTCAGGTGATGTAGCCTCTCCCTGCCACTGGGAGACAGCAAATTGCGTAAAAATGTGTGCGAGTGCATGCATATATATGTGTGTGTGTGTGTGTGTGTGTGTGTGTGTGTGTGTGTGTGTATATATATAGTATGCCGAAAAACGTATACAGTTTGTTTGTGAAAGTACATGGTTCACAGAGCTGCCGATACCAGTTAGATGGCCATGCCGTTCATTTGCACAGAAAATACGAAGCACGGTTATAATATCAGTGAACAGCATAATATTGTCTGATGGTACAGTCACAAATTTTTATGGTTTGAGAATGATTTACTTTCTCCAGTTTTCACTACCAGATTGTGTAAACTTAAAAAAAAATGCTTGTAGCATTATTTGCAGCACGCCGTGAGAAAAACAACAAGCTCAGTAGTCAAGATTGATTTTAAGCATTTTAATCAAACACTACAAATTGTATAATTAATCTCTAGTCGTAAACAGTATATTAAACCAAATCAAATAACGACTCAGAATACATCAAACATGACAAAATACTCTTCAACGATGAAACTGAGTCGGTCGTGTTGCGGACTGCAGTCCCGTAATTCTAAAATAGCTTGTTCAATGAATGAAATTAAAAACAGTTTCAGATGTCAAAGAGTATAAATTTGCATGCATCCATGCAAAAATAGGTACTTCAACAGAACAATTAAAGTGTTACTTGACTAAATAGTTCGAACTGCCACCCTCTGGAAGATGTTACAGGACTATTAAATCACGCACAAAGACTAAAAAACGGTTTTTACCCGAAAGACATAAGTGCTCTCAGTCACTTATGAACGCTAAGAAATGTTCTCTTGTCATTTAAGAAATAGATCGATTTTTAAAAGAATTTAATTAAAAATTTAAAATAATTTTTATGTCTTTTAATTTCTCAATGCACCGGCCAGAGTAACTACCTACTTTCGTTGTACCTTGGGTGCAGGGATAATGAAGATCTCCCTTATTTCTGTCATCTTAAACGCGCTAATGGGTTTGCAAACTGAGGGAGTGAAAATGTACATTCGCTTTAAAACGAGAATGAAAATAAAAAAAAACCCGGAAGGCGGCGCGTCGGGGCGGAACGAGAGCGCGCTCAGTGACGTCACTTCCGCCCGCTGAATCCTGTCCGCTCGTCGCAGCCTTTTGTTCTTCCATTTTCAAGTAGCGAGGGACGAAGCTGTTATAACGCCTGTGACTAGGACGAAACAAGTGGCCCCCCTCTGAATTACACTCTCCCTAAATGCTGTATAAGAAAACACGCGCGGCCACTTGAAAAGCAGAAAA
Organism: Chitala chitala; assembly: GCA_025773905.1. Classification (NCBI taxonomy): domain Eukaryota; kingdom Metazoa; phylum Chordata; class Actinopteri; order Osteoglossiformes; family Notopteridae; genus Chitala; species Chitala chitala. The sequence goes on along the minus strand of JABJVR010000039.1, from coordinate 5,623,662 downwards.
ACTAATAACTGAGCAGGAAAAGAAATCCCCGCTGTTTAACAGTTTACAATTTTTTAAGCGCAAGACTAGGTAGGTTTACATTCACACACACAAAATGGAGAACGAAAGCAAGTATCTCCCCGAGCTGCTGGCGGAGAAGGACAGCCTGGATTCGTCTTTCACACACGCCATGAAACTCTTGACTGCAGGTAAACGATGCGCAGTGTGAGGAGGACGGCCACGGGTGGTGTGGCTGTGGTTATCACGGCTCTTTTCAGCGTCGCTTGGTGGTTTTTTGTGGTTTTAGCCAGCTAGCGGTTAGCACGGAGCGCACAATGCGAGGAGCAGCCGGGACAAAGAGCGGCTTTTCCCCAACTCACTTTCCCCGGGGGTGCAGGTCGAACACGTGGTGTACACAACTACACGAAGTACACCTAGCCCGGGCTGAGTTTCGGTTTTTGAAAGGAAACTGATGACAACGGATTTATTCTGCGTGTAGGTGATTATTTGCTTGAAAGTAAGATAACCACTATGGATACCGGCTCGTGGCTGTTTGCTTTTCTCCATGTGTTCGTTATCGCTTGGTTTTTATGTATTGAATGGTGGTTCACGGTAGGATATGCATTTTTCGTTGTCGAATTTCGTGTTCTCAGTAAGTCTTAATGTAGTTTGCGTCAGCCGAAATCCGAGTGACTCGTGGATGTGCGTAAAGTATATCGGGTTGAAGTGCTGTATTTTTTTTGTTGTGTTTTGAAATGTGTCGACATGCCATATATTGCTGGACATAAGATTGTAATGATCCGTCGATCATCAGAATATGGAAAGGGTCCTGTCCCGTTTCCAGCATACCTGTTAATAATGTTGCGCTCATATGCTTAAATGACAAATGCATAAGGCGAGCCATCGTGAGCAGCGCAGGATGTGCATGTCGTAAATAACGCCCTTTTAACCTAAATAAAGTAAATCGGCACAAGTCTGAAAACATGGCGCACTTATTTTGGGCTAGACAGTCACCTGTCGGCCGACGTTAAAGACTTGGCGGCTGTAAGTGACCCGGGGACTTCCTGGTTAAGTCTCAAGCGGGCGCTACACGTGTAGGCAGGGCCTTCGGATATTTATCTCGACACCTATGACGAGTTTGTTGTGATGAGTGAGGAGCAGACGCTTATTTGTGTTTCGATGGGTCAGTTGGCAATGCGTTTATTTTTGTTGCTTACTTGCAGACGTTGCTTACCTCCCAGACGTACATGCCTTTGCAGTGTTACACATTTTCACCTCCGGCTGTTATGAATGCATCGGTGGGGTTATAATTAAGTATTGCTCCAATGCATCAGAACTGAAACGTTATATGCGTCTGCTTTGGGGAGATGCAATGAGTTTAGTTTTTTGTTGTCTTTTTATTTACTGTAAAACTGATGCCCACCCAGGTTTAAATTTTGTTGCACTGTAGTAACTATCGAGGTTCCCTCAATTGATCGTACACCATAGCTAAGTTTGCAAATGCAGGCACTGAGGCTGGTCCTCACTCTTTGAAAACAATGGTGTAACTGAACAGGACTTTATTCAGAGTATTAAAACTAAAAAAACTGGTAGCTTGTTTTGTATAAATTCGTTATTTGTACAAAACAGTTTTATATATATATAGTCATTTGTGTTACTAAACTTATTTGTGTTTGGATTTTTGAGTATGCCCCACCCAAACATTGGCAAGGAGGATTTACATGTGGCCTTTGGTTTTGATTTTTTTTTTTTAGCTTCTAGTTTATTCCGCTTTAGAATACAAGGTCGTTCATAGATTGCGGTAAAGGGCATCAGCGGTTGGCCTATATGGACGCTTCAGTTCAGATGCAGGGTTGGCAGCTGCATAATCACACAGGGACTTTCTCTGTGCAGACAGTAGACGTGGAGACAGAGCACTGTACTTGCATCATTTGGTCTTCGGGTGTCCGCTGCCAGATGTGCGCCGTGTGATGTCCCAATGTGTTTCGCATCAGGCAGGCAGGAAATCGTGCGTGTTGGAACAGGCTGTGCGCTTCCTTCCTGCAGCGCCGCGATCTTCGGTACAAATTAAGCTTGAGCTGCTCCTGCTTTGCAGTGGAGCCGCCTGTTCCGAGAGCTCGGCCGTGGTGATTGTATCGGCGGTCGGCGAATCCCTGCTGGCGGAAAAGTGATGGGTGTTGGTGAAAGCCAAACAACAAGGAAGCCCGCAGCCTTCGTGGCTGTGCAAGTTGGCATTCTCTGAATGCACGTTTTGTTTGAGTTGTTTAATCAAGGAGGTTACAGTGCTAGCATGCTATGCCTGCCAGCTGTCACGTGAGCTTCTAGGTTTGGCATGCACGCTCTCAGCACCAGCCACGTGGTGCTTTGTCGCAGTTTGGCAGCGCGGACCTCTGCGAGGCTTAGGGATTGTGTGGCAACGCTTGACTGAAGGTTGCCGTCGGGCGACACCTCATCTTGTACATCTTTCTCCAAAGAGAATGGGTGTTGGTGTCTAAGATGCTAGATTAATAGCTTCCAGATGTGCTCTTGAGTATGCTGGTGAAGATAATTCTTGTCCTAAATTCACTTTTCCCATGTAATTTACCAGAGGCTCTCAGGGAAGATGATTTATAGAAAGCAGATGTGGTTATATCACCCTGTGCTGAAGGTTGCCTTTCCAGTAATAACAATTAAGGAGTGCATACGATAAGAAAATGGGATGGAGAAGATGAGTCGTAATTCATAAATGGAAGTTTACCACCACCACCCCCTTAAACTTAGAATGCCCAGTCTGTACTCTTGTGCCTTAATGAGCTCCCCTCTGCCTTTGAGAAAGTGGTATTGGCAGCAGCATTGGCAAGGGAAAATGTGTAAATTGGCAAGCTGTCAGAACTGAGGGCTTCCTGTAGCCACTATGGGTGGAAGTTGAGTGTTTCCTGAGACACATTATGGGGCACAGTATGGTTCAGTAAGTGCTTGTTATGGCCATTGAGGTCCTTGCTCATGGCTTGTTTTCATCCATGCGGATTATATTGACTTTACTGCAGGCGCTTGTGCGCATTTCCCAAAAACACAGTATAACAAGGCTAGACAGTGTGCCGTAGATGTGACAATCTCAAATTGCCACAAAAGCGCTCACCTGTTGATGACCGGCACCGCCTCATTTTCAGAAATAGAGAGGATTCAGAAAGGCGAGACGAAGAAAGAGGAGAAAGAGACGTACTTGGACCTGTTCACAGTAAAGAACGTGAAGCTGAAGGAGAGGGTTCTGATTCCGGTGAAGCAGTACCCCAAGGTGAGTAGCGCCCACACACCCCCTGGCCCTCGATGGCCCGGTTGGCAAGTCTCTTTCCCCACCACGGACAATGGAAAGCATGTCTGCTTATTTTTTGTCTATTCTCAGTTTTTTTTTTTGAAAAATGATTGTTTTTGTGACTAGAGGAAGTTAAACTTTTTTTTGTCCCTTTTATATATCATGGCAGAAACTGGTTCCTTTGGCTACTTTGGTTTTTGGATCAGCTGATGTCCGTTTTATCGAGTTTGTCGCAGTGTAAGCTCTAATAGAGTGGGAGAGACTACTCGTAGTTGACTGCCATATACTCTAAGTCTTTTGGCGTTTTGCAGCACTAAGGTTTCACTGGAAGTTAAAAGGGTGAAGTGAGAACTCTGCTTCAAATATTAACTTTTTTGCAACCACATTTTAAACTTATCCACATTTATAGAGCGATGTTTAATAACTTGTTTATCAGTTCAGACAGACTCTGTTCCTGATTCCCCCCGGTATCAATGTCAGGCATGTCATTTACAACTCATTGCTGAGACGTGATCTCATTTCAGTCTTGTATGTGGGCTACGCAACAGCTCCTGTCTTATGCAAGCATGTGAAATTCGGCAAACACTTCCAAATGCAGTTTTTTTGTTTTCAGCAGTATAAACTTAAGGGGTAGAATGTGCTGTTATGTTTTGAAGGTTTAGCCCCCCCCACCTTTGTTTTTTCTTGATATTTTAGGGTATATAGATGAAATAATGTAGTTTGTGCTTTTTTTTTGTTTTTTTTTTTTTACTCGCAGACCCTTTGGGTTTTCGGGTTTAAATCCAGTGGTTGGAGGTATGGTGTTTTGAGTGTCATTTACCTTGTGCTCTGAATGGCCTGTTGGCCTTTTGTTCTTTGTTTTACATTGGGTTTAACCATAGAAAATGGTCTCATCGCCCTGAAGTCTCTGGGTTTTAAAGCTCCTGATTACTGATTTATTCTTTCAGTTCAACTTTGTGGGGAAGATTCTGGGACCTCAAGGTAACACGATCAAGCGTCTCCAGGAGGAGACTGGCGCAAAGATATCCGTCCTGGGTAAAGGTTCAATGCGGGACAAAGCCAAGGTGAGTGTAACTAGCTGCCATTAGGATGGAAGGGCGCTGCTCTGGGTGCACTAACAGAGGGGACTGGAACTTTTGCATCCCATATGTTATGAGTGCTGGGCAGTTTTGTTAGAGACATTTAAGCTAAATGAACAGATGTCTTTATGACCCAGGATCCACGCTGTGTGTGTTTCTACTCAGCATTTGAATGCACGTTGAAAGTGGACGTTTGTGTCTCTGTTGTTGAAGGAGGAGGCACTAAGGAAGGGCGGGGAACCGAAGTATGCCCACTTGTCCATGGAGTTGCACGTGTTCATCGAGGTGTTTGCCCCCGTGCCCGAAGCCTACATGCGCATGGCACATGCCATGGAAGAGGTCAAGAAGTTCCTCTGTCCCGTGAGTCTCCTCCTCCTTCCTTCCTCTGGGCTCGTCAGGGTGCGCGTGTTGCAGTAGGCCACACGTTTGGCCACTGGGCGGGATTGGGCGCAGTCTGAATTTCAGCGTAGCGGCAACTAGCACAGCCCTGCTTTATTTAAAACAGCTGTAAGTCATTTGCTTTTACGTTTCGCTAGATGAAGAGAAAACTGACCCTTTGGGCCCTGTGGGTTTTAGTGGGGGTGTAGTGTGTGAGGTCTGGGCTGGGATGTTTGCTGTTAATAACACAGCTTGTGGACGCTGTGCTGGTGTCCTTAGCGAGGCTGGCGCCAGCTATGCATTAGTTCTCAGCTGGGCCGGTGCTTTTAGCAAAGGCTGAAATGCTCAGTAATTGATGTGAGTAAAGTAGCTGCCTGTTTGGCTGGACCAGAGATATAAAGGCTTCACTTGTGGGGTAGCCTAAGATGACTCGGGCTCACTTTTACAGCTGATGTTGAACAGTTTGGGTTTTTTTTACGCTAGGAAATTCTGTGATCTCAGCTGACCAGAGTTGGCACTATTGAATGACACATGATATGGACTCTCGGTTATGCAAAACTAATAATTGAAGCTGTTTTCATTTGTTTTTCTTAAGTTACATTAATTAAATTTGATTTTGTTTAACTAAAACAGGAGGTGCGTACTCAGTCCTTATAGTCGTTTCAGTAAAAAAATAATAGTTTGCCTCTCTAATGTGGTTTGATGTTTTGCAAACGTGAACAGCACAGTGAGAGGTTTTGTTGTTTGGTGCTGTTTTGTGTTTTGGACCCTTCATGCATGTCTTTACTGGCCTATTAGAGTGTGAGGCATGTCAAACTGATTCACATTTCAAGTAAAGGCTAGTTATGAGTCTCTGTGCTGTCGATCATTGGGCCTGACATCAGTGCCGGGCACTCGTGATTGGATAATTTGCATTTCTCCCGCCTCCCAGGACATGATGGATGATATTTGCCAAGAGCAGTTTATGGAGATGAGCTACCTTAACGGGGGACAGGAGCCCGCCTCCAGGGGCAGAGGAGGACCCCCGGTTAGAGGCCGTGGAGCACCCCCGCCCCCTGCCCCAGCAGCCAGGTGAGCTTAATAAGGCCTCGTCTCAGGTTTGCTTTCTTCCCATATTAAATGACTTGCGCTCCCCCAGTCAGTGTACGAACTGTATACCGCTGTATAACATGTCCTTTTAGTACCCCCCCATGAGCTGTGTTCTGTTAAACATGAGGTTGCTCGTTTCCGGTGACACCTTGGCCAGCATGGTTTCCCATCTTTGTGACCCCCGCTCCTTTCAGATTCGTTTTTGTTGTGCTTCAGTGGCAGCGTTGGTTTAATTAAGTTTAGATTAATGCTGTGTTAGATTGGATCCTGAGACGAGCTCTTTCAGTTGCATGCATGTACTTAACCAGCTGACCCCTCCCTACCTCGCAGGGGAAGAGCACTGCCTCCACGTGGGGGCACACCTCGAGGAGGTCCAGCGAGAGGAGCAGCAGTCAGGGGGGGTCCATCGAGTCGAGGTGGCCCCCCTGCCCAGCCAGCCAGGGGTGCGGCATCCACACGTACCAGGCCCCCTGCACCAGGGCCCCAGAGAATGCCTCCGCCGCACCCCCCCGCTCCCGAGCACTACGATGACTATGTGAGTGACTGCATAAACTCTGCCGGTTGTATTTCTCCCCACCCCACCACAACAGATGCCTGTTTGAATGTACCACATAAAGCTGACAGGCTCTTGGTTGCAGAGTGGGGCAGCTGTGTGCATCTCCTAATGCAGTCTATCCTTCAGTGCTGTGGTGTAAAGAGTTGTACATCAATGTAAAAGACTTATCCCCTCCTCACCACCCCACCTTCTTTGTCAGGCTTACGACGAGAGCTACGCAGAGCCCTCTTACGAGTCATACGACAGCTACTACAGTCAGCCACAAGCGTAAGTCATCCACTCGCATGCTCTCGTGTGACTGACAGCTCTAAAATCTCTCCTGCCCTGTTGCAGTTAAGACCTTATTTAATGTATTCTTCTTTATTTATTTTACAAAGGAGTGCTAGTCTGGTCACAGACCCAAGGTTTGCTAGGTAGCGTGTCTCATTAACTCGCTTCATCCCTCAGCTAGTCAGCACAGACCTTCAGGCTTCGTGGTTGTTTGGTGGTCACATGACCAGTGCAGGTGGTGGGCCAGCTGTCTAACCCGGCCTCCCCCCATCCCCCTTTAGAGAACCTGAGTACTACGACTATGGACACGGAGAAGCCCAGGAAGCGTACGAGCCTTATGGTAAGGCGGTTCTCCACTAGCTTTTTTTTTTTTTTAATCATCTGGCCCAACTAAGATATACACCACACAGTTAAAGGTGTTTAAAACTGCCACAGGCAGTAGTTCATCTGTTTTATCAATGACATACTGCTCCAGATCGCATGTTTGCCAAGGCTGCAGCAGTGCCCGGGCTTTCCACGTTGTTTGTGTCTCCTTGTGGAATTCAGCATAGCGGTCTTGGGGACTTGGACCAATGCTAGCTACTGAATTCCAGTAGTTTCGCTTTCATCAAAGTGCTTGGCTGGCAGCGGCATAGAAACCGGAGAGACTGTGCCGCGTGAGCCATGTGTCAGAATATACACTGCAGCGAGCCTGAAGCATGCTGGGATGGGCTCTGGGGCACGGCTGGCTGTGTTGGATCGCTCCTGTTGAGGGCGGATGGCTCTGTGCGGTTTTTGTCGCTGCCGAGTTTCCTCAAACCCCTCCCCCGTAGCTTGTAAAAATTGCTGCAAGCTGCCCTTGATGAATATTTCAAGCCTGACGGCTCAGGCAGAGCGGTTTGTGTGTGCTCAAATTGCTCAAATCTTTCGCTTGTAGAAGATGGCTTCGTAACCGAAATGTGACGTGAACAGGCTTACAGTTAGTACATCGGTTCTGTTCTGGTTTCTGTTAGCCTCCTCACATCTTTAAGCCTGTGGGAATGTTCCCCCCTCCCCTGCGTTCTTATAGGCCAGGACGACTGGAACGGAACACGACCCGCTGCGGCTGGGAAGGCGCCGCCTGCCAGGCCGACCAAAGGAAATTACAGGGAACACCCATACACGAGATACTGAATGGGGCAAAGAGGAAGTGTGCGTTAGCGTGTTGTCCCGAAAAGCTACTGTCACCCAGGGCAGCTCTCGCTTTAAGCATCCGCACAAAAGTAATTCTCCTTTTGTGGTTTTTTTTTTTTTTTTTCTCCTGTTTTTCCTGCTCCCCCCACCCCTTCCTCCCTCCTCCGGCACCCTAAAACTCTGGACTTAATTTGGGAATCAATTTGTATATTTGTCAGGAGCAAGCCTTTTATTTTATTTTTTATTTTTTAGGTTATTCAGGCAATACGTAAATTGGTTTTCCTTACAGGCTTTAACTTTTTTGCTTTTACTTTTTTCTTCTCCCTTTGCTTTTTTTGCATTGTTCACAATTTTCTAATGCTTTGATTTAAAAGGAAAAAAAAGACAAAAAAGACGACAAAAAAAAAATCCGTTTCAAATTGTGGACAACATAAAGTCCAAAGGACTGTCGTTAATCTTGTTAATTTTGAAATTTACCATTTTTAAGTTCTTGCTTTAAAAATACTTTTAAGTCACAGTTGCAGACTCCCATTTTAGGCTACATTTCAAAATTCTGTTATGTACAAAATAAAACCTCTTAAACTTTATGTAATATAGGCAAAGAAGCATTAATAGAAGTGAATGAAACAAAATTGCCGGCAACATAATGTATCCATCGTATTGTTTTTTAAATAGTCTTAAAATTTGTTTATTTAGAATTAGCCTATAGGTTTCAATAGTTTGGATTGTGCTTTAATGAGTTTTGAAATATAGCCCTATTAGGCACTGTTGAGATGGACTGTCCTAAAATCCTTAACTTCAAGCTTGTCTCATTGGCTCTTTACGGTCAGTTGCCTGTCCGTCTCAGCTATATCCATTGCCCAGAACACGGGTTCCTTGCTAGGATCTTGCATGTACAACTACGATTAAAAAAATGAACATCAGAAGGATTGGGACAAAAAATCTCGACATGGCCTTCCATCAAAGGGATACTGCAGCTAATCCCGTACCTTTGTATATAATTAAAACTACAAAACCTGTATTGCCATTAATATCTGTACCCTCACCATAAAATGCAAAATGCTACTTGTGTAAGCTTGCCTAAATAGGTAACTAAATATGTCCAAAACTGTTTTGCAGCGTTTTGTCAATAAAGCCTAGTTTGTTTTCTATCAAACAAAACTTGTTATTTTTTGTTTCATCAAAATAATGAAATACAATTTTTAAATAATTTTAAACAAACCACTTTAGTTCATGATGAAGTAAAATTTTAACTTTAAATGAATGCATGTAGAGTTTAAAAAGTTTAAAAGGTGTTGAGATGTGATTCTTATCGCAAAAAGGGCACAACTTAATTTATCTTTTTCTCTTTTTATATTAAAAAGGATCTAGAGGTAAGACCTTTTATGTCCACTATAAAATAAATCTGAACTTCTTAACCAAGGTAATGTGTTAGACAGAGCGCAATCCTGTGTCTGGGGTGGTAGGCCGTTTTTATCCTTTTTTAATTTATTTTTGTATTTTTTTTAAAAAGTGAAAACTGTCATCTCCCTCATATTGAGAATGTACTGTTAGCCTGAAATAACTGAATTTAAACAACGTTCAAGTTTAGCTTGCAGGGCGCATACTCGTTTGGTGAAAAGACGTGTTGGCTGGTTTTATTAAAGAAAATTATCGCAGTGCAAAGGAGAAGGGATGCTTAAAGATAAAGCGGCAACAAAAAGGTAAACCTAACCCTAAATCTGTAATTCAGTATTTTATATACATATATATATATTTAAACTGCAAGTAACTGCGTGCAAGTTTTTTTAAAAAAGTTATTTTAAAACATCAAAAAAGCGCAACTAAAAATATGCAGTTAAAGTTGTTTCCAAAATAGATTAATTGTGCACTAACAATTAATATAGTAAACAACAGACTGTAATGCAACTCTTGCTAAAAAAAAAAAAAAAAAAAAAAAAATTCCCATGCCAAATCTAGATTAATATCTGTAGAATAGTTAAACTGCTGCTATCTTTTCTTTTGCTTAATTTCAGTGTAAATGTTTTCCAGTGTAATTTCTGACATGTATTTGAATTGTAAGTTATTACAATGACTTGTTCTTAATCAGCTGGAGTTGCATGACTTTACTGTGTAACATTAAGTCTTGCATGATTTCTACTTTGCTGTTTTGCCACTGCAATGTTTTGAGTGGTCAGTAATCACTTTTGTCTGACCCTTCCCACCACCTCCTCCTTAGGTAAAGACCGCGATTTGTCTGTCTGGGGCACCAGATAAGAATCCCAGTTGAAAATGAACAGGGTAGTCCCACGGGGTGAGTAGTTGCTGAAATTGTGCCTTTCAAGTAGTATTTCTGGATTAGTGTTTTTTTTTTTTTTTTTTTTTTTTTACATTTTTATTGTTAATTGTTGGTTAAAAAAAAGGCCGGTGACGGGTAAATGGGTACAGGAAATTTTTTTAACGGGGAAGTAAG
>JABJVR010000039.1:5602248-5613405 GCA_025773905.1 Chitala chitala | reverse complement strand
AACCGGGTTTTCCCCGGGGGGTTTTTTTGGCTTAATTGGGCCCTTTAACCTTGTATTTCTGTTTTTTTTTTTTTTTTTTTTTTTTTTTTTTTTTTCCTTTTTCTTTCTTAATGTTGCTTAAACAATATGCCGTGTGACGGTTAATGCTGAACTGAAATTTTTGTTACCGGGAAAGTACTTGTGTCAAGTTTCAAGCTGCTTTGTGTTGGTGAGGTCAGTTCCAGTTTGTCCCAAAATAATGAATATCTGTAATTCTGCCTGAAAAGTGTTAATGCTGAGCTGTTAATCGGAGCTTTCCAAACAGTTTCCCCAAACGGTTGGCCCTGATGAGCTAGCTAGCTGTGTGTGTGTGTGTGTGTGTGTGTGTGTGTGTGTGTGTGTGTGTTGGGAGGGTGTGTCAGCCCTGGGCTTTTGTCTTTAATTCTCATGGTTTTTCCCTCTGCAGGGTGTGTGCACTTGGGGACAGCGACGGCCCAAAGGAATGCCGGCATGTGCCTCTTGACCGTGTGCTGGGCAGTATTGTCTGGTCTCATGCAGCGCTGCTGTCTGCGAAGAGGACAGACGGAGCAGAGGTCCGTTTGTATGCGTTAAAAGGGATGAGCAGAATCCAGCTGTATGATGGGCCTACGTGATTGGCTGTAAGGACACACGGCTGGCTTTGGTCTACTTGATCTTAAACGTGAATTCCCCCCTCCCCCCTTTTTTTTCCTTTTTCTTTTTGTAACAACATGAAACGTGGCAGCTTCAGGGGAAAAACAGAAGCCTTTAGGTGGTTTCCCACAATATACATAGCAGCAGGATCCAGGCCACAGATTACAGTGTTTTTGCATCTTGATGACTGGGAAGCATCATTGCAAATGATCTGGAATGGCTCATCTTCTGACTGTCCAATCAGCCATCCAGCAGGGCTGGGATGAAGGAGTGGGAGTAGGTGGATGAGTTTTTGTGTCCTGTTCTTTGCTGACTTTAGAAAAAAAAAAGTCTTGCTTAGAGCAGCTATAGAGAGTGCACAAACCCAAGCTGTCTAGTCCTGAAAGCTGAAGTCCTATTCTGTCTCCTGTTATACTTGATTCACATTTATATACATAGGGATGTTTGAGGTTAAAGTCTTGGGTTTTGAGGATTGTTGGTTCACCTGCATCACCTGCAACCTCCATTCAGCAGTAGGATTGCATGTTTTTCTTGTCTTCAGAACAGGCTTTCTGTAAGGCCTCAATAGTGTTGACATGGAGAGCACGGAACGAGAGTCGCCCCTGCTTACCGTTAGTCCACTCTGCCTGTAACACAGTTCAGCTGTACCAGTCGCGCCAATTAAAGGAAAGGCAGTGGTGCTCTGCCCCCAATGTGACGCGGAGTGCGGGAACTGTGTCCGGCGCCTCACTGCGTTATGTTGCATGCAGATGGCTTATTGCCCAGGTTTTAATAAGCGTTAGGGGCCGAAGCTCCTTTTAGCTATTGGAAATGCGGGGACAGTGGGAGTAGCAATATGTAATGAGGAATTCTGAAAGCAGAAAATTAAAGGGAAGAAAATCCGACCCATGCGCTGGCCACAAAGCCAGGAGAAAGTCGGGGAAAACCTCTCGGTATTACGGGTTACGGTCGTCCATCTTTTACGCACAGAAAAATAATTCTCTTCATTTTCCAGATATTGGTTTCTTGTTTTGCCGGAGCAGTAGATTAATGTGAGGTGAAATAAGAATGCGTTGGTTCATGAATATTTCATTTGCTGCTTTGTGTATGGAGTCGGCGTGCGTGGCGCGCTGCTGTCCCAGGGCGCTCCGCCGCGGCTCCGAACGCGTTCTCGGGGTCAGGCGTGCGAGTGCGTCGCTAAAATTGATGTCATCTCCATACGTGACGTGTTCAGTCCCTGTGGTCTACACTGATGCTTATCTCAGCTTCTCTTTGTTAGTCGGACCTAATGTGTAACGTCTCACCCTTCCCCCACCCTGTTTTGATTCATATTAAGGAATGAAACCTAATAAATGGAACAACGTTTTTGTTACGTCATCGTGTTGTGGTTTTTATTGAAATTGTCTAAAATATGTCTATTTAAAAAAAAAAAAAAAAAAAAATCTGAGTTCTGCTTGGAGTTTTTAAACTTGACTACCTTCAGAAAGATGGCACACCTTTGGCTCTAATGACCAAGACACTGGTTGTTGATTTTTTTTCTAAGAGCGTTTGTATCATACTGCTGTTCCTTAAATCCTGGACCTTGGTCCCTGCTGTTGTACACTGTCAGGCTGGAGCATTTCCAGCGCTAGGAAAGAAATACGCCCGCTAAGTCCGAGTCAGACCATTTGCTGACTAAGCTGTACCTTTTGGATATCAAAAGCCCATTTTCAGTTGTGAGCAGAACCTTGAATACTTCAGGTTGTGTGAACAATCTAAAGGTGGACAAAATGATTAATTACGATGACCTTCTCTCCGCAGTGTCATTTGGATGCATCTGTGCTTGCTTCAGGGTGTTTTCCAGAATGTCTTGATACCCAACTGGCGCAGGGCCCTGTTTAAACGATTGATATTCTGGGCAGCTCTGTGCTGTTATCAAATTTCTCTTACAGTTGCAAACAATCAATACCCGCCTGTGCTTGGTGTCCTAACTATGGCCATGTAGGAGTTCTCCAGAAAGCAGGAATGGTAGGCGCGAGGTAAAGGTCACCGGGGTAACGGAATACAATTCTGTAGGACGGCACAGTCGGCAAATGGAATCTGAGATGTCATCTCACTCGCTAAGATTACACACAGATACCACCCAAACAGGTTTATAGGCAAGTTTGGAAAGTGTCGGTTTTGAAGATTATTTTATATATATAGTATGAGATGGTTCTAACGTTTTAAACCATTTAAACCAAGGGAATGGAAACAAGTCACATTTAAAGGTTATATTATTAGCAAGTTTTGATGGTGTTTATGGTAAAGGGGGAAGAGGTGGATATGACGGGTGGGCAGCCTTGGCGTGCACACAATCTGTTTGGAGTTCAGCTGCATGAGAAAGAAAAAAATCGATCACGAGTGTTTATGGAGTATTTTAACTGAACACTAGCAGTAACCTAAATATATCGCCCCAAATACAGAAACTTTCCCAATTTAAATTAGTGACAGTCGACTTACTATTATGTTAAGCAGACATGGTTCTGGGATTGTTAACCTTCTGCACCTATTTTGGTATCAAGTGGAGCTAAATCCAGAGCTAGTTCTGCATTGCATTTGTGAGTGCAGACGTAAGGATGGGTGCGTGCGGCTGAAGACTGGCGGGGCTCGGGACTGATGTGTAAGTTGGGCGAAAACGCAATCTTACTGCAGATTGTGAATCATGAAATCGTTCACCTACTGCAAAAAAAAAAAAAACCTACACAGTTGGCTTCGATTCGTTATGCTGTCCAATCATCTGCAACATCCACAGTCCGCCTACGTGTTATTCGCAGCATTATAAAGACAAGGGCTCGGCTCAGTCTTAAAATAAATAATACACGGTAGGAGTTCTTAAAAAAATCTTTGTTCTTCACATCCAGGGAACAGAATGTCCAGTGTAAATGATCAGCTCTCTGCCTTATGTTGGGAAATGGTATTCTTTCACATTGCCGTATATGTATCATGAACTGGCGAGCTGAGCGCCGTTCTTCCAGTTATATCTGAGGGGGGGAAACACGCTCACTCCCTCTCCTTCCAGGTAAAAAAGGCTTCATCTGAGTCATTTGAGAGCCCTGTGATTATTGTCTTAACACTGAACCAAATTACAATTTAAGGCAAATGACATGTCTAGTTGTGATGCTTGGTTGCCACGGTACCCTCACCGATTCTTATGGCTGAAGCAGCTGGAGCTTCTTGCAATGCTGGAACCTGAGTCATGGTTCCAGGCCTTGTTCTTGCTGCCCAGAAAATGTGCAAAAGGGGGATTTTCAGTTCCATGTTCATTCTCCAGCCTTTAATGTCCATTTTTAGCGAGCTCTTTAGAAGACTGGCTTACAGTGTTACCTGTTTGCACAGCTGCGGGTTGTTTAACAGACAGGTTCAGGCGTTAGGCGGTAAGTACTCTTGCACTGCCAGCTGAAACTTGAACATGGGTTTTGATGCACACGGCATTCCAAGTCCTTAACTACCACCGCTGGAAGAATACCTATGGGAGTGTTGCCATCTTTATAATGCGGTTGAAAATTTTAAATGAATTTTATGAATGTTCAGCCCGTTAGTGGCTATAGCAGTTCATGCCAATGTTAGTGCAGTCTCTGAAGTGTTGTATCAGGCAGGATCACACTGAACATCTCCATCTTCCTTGTAGATTTGGTACAAGCTTTCCTCACATCTGAATGCTGCAAATCCCTTTAATGGATTAATCAGTGGTCCCTGTGAGTCATCATTAGTGGATTGGCCCCCATGCAAATGCAGCATTCATGAATAGTTATTACTTGGTGATTTTGTTTGATCTTGGCAAGGGGGGTTGCAAACTCAGGTGGATTGCCGTTCGTACGGCGCCCTTCTGTGAAATGACTGAATGAGGGGAAAAAGTTAACTTTGAACACCATTGGTGAAGTTCCTGCACTGTCACTAAAGAGGGCCTATCAGCCACTGCATAGTCACTGCTGACCAATCAGTGTGATCCCTTGTCATCCAAACAGGAAGTGTGTCCCTCCACAAAGAAATGTCCGCAGATAGCGGTACAGAAACGGTAAATGCGCGTTGCTAGTCGAGTATTGATCACTGGTGAGGGTATTTTACAGGTGGAGTAATTTCAGTGCACATATGCATAATGGAAAGTAAAGAATCTCACTAAAACTGCCTAAGTGCCCCTTGCTACCTTGATACCCCCTCCCTCTGCTACAGCCCGCCTGCTTCTGCATTTCCACAGAAGCGCACTGAGCCTCAGCTGCCTTGTTAATATGTTTGAATTTTTGAAGTGCAAACGGATTGAGTGGTGCCCCCCAGCTGCCTGTGATCACCACGCTGAGCGCCAGCCATCGTCACTGGGGGTGTGATTAAACTTTGGGTTGGAGTTGGACTTTGAACAACAGGAATGGGGGGACGGGGCTCACCATTTTCAGTCTATTTTTGTTTTGTCTCTGCTGCCACTTCCGGAGAGGCTTGCTGCACAACTCCTATGGTGAGGAGTTTTGGTGTCGGGAAATGGAGGGTTGATCAAATTTTAAACACACCCCCCCCCCCCCACACACACACACACACACACACACACACACATGTTGTTTCCCAGTCGGTCAGTTTGTGACAAATCAGGAACAGATATGCGGAGATGAAAACCCTACCCACAGCATATAGCTACTGCCAGGTACCTCTGTTGTGCAGAAAATGGCCATGTCTCCTGCCGGAGGGAGTTTTGTCCACGTAGCTGCAGGAATGGTAGGCACAAGGCATGTAGAGTATTTGTGGCCCGGACATACTACTGGCCAGGCACATGAAACTACTACTGACATTTTTAAGGGAATTTTTGTTAGGACAAGAAAACAGAAGCCACCATTGCATTACGTTATAGATTAAAGATGGCGGGTGCAGTGTTAACATTCCAGACCTTATTTTTAACGTAGGGGTGTGGTTTTCACTGCTGGGTTGCTGGGACAGTGTATTATTCGTCAAACACCTGTCACCAGCTTTGTCACCAGGAATTAATTTTTTAAAAATTAATTCCTTCACTGATAATTTGGCAAGAACAAGTTGTCTGTGCTGATGTGGCTGTTATACAAGTTCTGTGGAGAGAGCTGGTTGGCCGCTCCCGAGTGGTGGGCTGCGGGCCGTTTTCTCTCCATGTTTAATGCTGGCTGTGAAGCGACTGAAGATGTGGCACCCATCACCCCTCCCCTCTCCCAGTTTTTTTTTTTTTTAATAGAACATGCGTCAGGCAACATTATGCTCATGAATATTTTTACACCACAGAAGCCCTGAATGATTAACGCTTGAGGTTTGGATGCTGCAAGCATGTTGTTTTTTTCCCCTCCGTTTTCGTCCCCCACCTCACGCACACATACACACGTACACAGTGTTGTAAAGACACTTCATCTTGTTTCCCACCAAAGGTCCCCAACCCCAGTGCATGCACCTTGAGATACAACAGTGGTCAATCTTGACCTCGCAGGGAGAGAGGAAATTAACTGAGAGTCTCTCAGAAGCCAGTTCATTTATCCTGGGGGAGGAGGTAATGGCTGCCGTGACAGATCTGCCCCTGGCTCAGAGTGTTCCACAAACATCTTTTCTGGTGACCCCAGTGTGACCTGACGCACGAGTCCGTTCGGACGACAATGGGTAGCACATGCATTCCTTGCTCTGTGCCTTTGGCTCAGTCATATTTGAAGGTAAAGGGAAAATGCTCCCAGCTACGTTAACCAAACTGTCACGTGGCATGGCCTAGTGGAAATAACACGGTCCTCCCTTCCCATGAGCCTGTCTTGCAGCTGCTCCAGGCCACCCGAATCAGAAAACCTACGACCTTGTCGATGATTTTTGTTAGTGCCTCACATCAGTCCGTGTTAGGATAAACAGGTCTGCAGCAGTGGTCTGCACACCTGCCAGCAGAAACCAAATAGGAATGGGGTCCTGACAGACCTCGGCTCCTGATTATTTCTCTTTTTCAAAGCCGTGACGCCTCCTTTTCGGTAACTGCCTGAAATCGTGCCCGTAGGCGTCCAAGAGAGACAAGAAAACTGCAAGCGACTAAAGGGAACTTCTCAGGACCACGCATCAGAACAGTGGACTGATCCCTCCCGCCGAATGGAACGCCCCAGCGCTTTACCACTGTGGTGGAGTCCCCCCTCCGCTTCTCCATGTCAGCATTAACAGGGGCAGTGTGGCACCACCGCCTTTATTCCTGGCTTACCTGTTCCTGCAGGTCGTGAGTGCGAAGTTCCTTAATCCTCTGCTTGATCCGACTCATTTAATGGAGCCGTTGTTCCCAGCTTAAGTGAGCTGGACTGAATGGAGGGATTTCAGGCTTATGTACCTTCTAGGGGCACGGTATTGATGCCCTCGTTTCTGTCACTTCCCTTTTCAGATCCGACGCCCAAGCCCAACGCTTTGTTTTCCGACAGAAGGAGTAGGATTGGAAGATTGCAAACGGCGTCAGACGTTTTTGGACTCAATGATTCTCGGAGGAGCAGGAAACATATTTTTCTCCCTCTAAATACATGTAGCGAGCTGCCAAATAGGACCTGAGTGTAGAACCGGCTTTCTCACAATGTTGTGACTCAGTAATTAATAACGACATATTCTTTTCACAAAGTGTTCATCTGCATGGCTAGTTTTCACAAAACACTTGCTCGTTTTTTCTTAGCCAGTTAGATTGTTTACAGGACAATTTATTTTAAGGTGAAACAATGGGGTTTCTTATGTGGTCACCTAACACTTGCAGTGCCCCATGTGATGTAAGATAACTATGAAATGCAGTTATTTTAATTTGCAAAGAGTCACACAGGCAGATTGCAGTGTTCAGTCTAGAACCTTAACCCAGGAGAAGAAGTTAAGGATTAACTGGAACTGGAAAACAGTTTGGCTGTCTGAGAAAATGAACTTGCTTAATACTTGTTAAGGAAGGCCAGGGCTTACCACTAACTCTCTTTCAGACATGCGCATGTGTTTTGGTTTAAGAATTATATCACCATAACTACAATCTTTTGCCTTGAAGTTAGGTTTAATTTGTTCCCACTAAAAAAAAAAAAAAAAAACAAAAAAACTTAATTTTGTGGACTAAAACATTTATGTGCCTACTTTACATATTCAGTCTATATGTCTGTACTCGCTGGTACAGATATGCACATTGTTTTGTTTCACACAGTAAGCAAAATAACTACATTTCCTTCCATTAGGAAAAGCAGCAGGCCCTGTGTCTTCTACTTTAAGTGACTTCACAACTGCACAGCAGATGGTTCTTTCCAGAATCTCCGCCCTATGTAATGTGTGCTGTAATGTGTCTTTGTAATGCCAGTAATCTCAACACCATCTCATAAAACAGAAGTCATTTCCTCCACTTAACCAAACGGTCAAAATCACAGCTTACGGAAAGACTAACTTTTGCTTTCCTACCATTTTCTAAACAGTATATCTTTTACATAGTGCGAACAGTAGTAGTAGTAATAGTAACTTATAAAGCCCTCTTATTATTTATTGCATCTGATTTACTTGAAGCAAATCAACTATTACTGTTAAGATGTTAATGAAAGAACCTCTTGTATTATGGAGTTGCTATGGAAATAATGTTTATTAAGGTTTATTGCAGTGAAATTTACAGTTCTCAAATTTGTTTTAATTTGATTTTTCTGCTTCTTCTAGCCAGTAAACATAGGAGAAAGTAGTACTACTCTGACATTTGATGCAAGTAGAAAAATACTCATCGATCACACTAAACTATATAATGACAAATAGCATTTTAATATTCAAGCCTGAGTTATGGCATTTTATGTTGTATAACATGAGATTTCTCTGACAGAGCTACAGTGCAAGACTTTGAAGGCAGATTTAAAAGACATGCACGACTAATCTGAGTGCAGAACAGCAGTATGAGGCCTAAGAACATGCTATAGGAAATCAACCCATTTTTTCTCTTTCCATTGTGTGGTTTTTTGAAGGTCCATCAGTGCTCCCAGCAGACACACGTACAGAATGTGAGCTGCAAATATCCCATACCGATGTTCAATATATTACATGTGCAATTATTGCAAGTATTATATAGTGAGGAGTTTGTTGTTTTTTGCAGGTTTTTTGTCTACCTCTTATTATTGTATATTTTGTTTATACTGTGCGTACCATGTAACGTTGTGTCAAGCAGGCAAGAGAGGTAAGGCCGAATGTGCAAAAGTGAGGCTTTAATAAAGGGCAAAACAAGGCATAAACACAGGAAATGGGGGTTAACAATGCAAAACTACCAACAATAGGGAAAACTCAGGGCTGAAGAATAACAAGACCAAGATTCTACAACTAACACAAGAAGTACACAATTCCACAAGGTTTATAGCTACAATAAGTTCATAGCTACAACAAACGGCAAGGACACTATATAAACACAAGGTTTAAATTAACATGATACAACTAGACAGAGCTGGGGAACACTAACAAGGAGATAATGAATTAGCACATAGGAGACAGGAGGAAGGGTGACATCTAGGGTACACAAGGGTCATATCACTCCGGGGTGTTACACCCTTTTATTTTTCACTAGGTGCTTGCACTGTCCATTTGCTGCTGCAACATTGAGAATTTCCCTAATAAAGTATTATCTTATATATTATCGTTTTCTGTTTTGCATTGATACTTGAACACAATGGTGTTTTGTTTAAGATGAAATGCAGTGGGATCCTGCCAGGGTGATTTAAATAAATGAATATGTAAACTAATGAGTGCATGTGTTTAATATTTAATCAATATATTTGTAGCATTGTAGATAAATCAATTCTACTGACATTAAGGCCCACAGTGCAGTGACAGATGGTTGCAGTGAGTTTGGCCTCAATTCACCCCCCCCCCTTCCTGCCCATGGCCAAACTCCATTGTCAGGCACCCACCACTGGCCTGACTAAAGAGTACAGAATATATTGAGAATGGATTGCCAAGTGAAAGAGGCTGTGTTTGTGAGGCTCAAGGAATTATATATTAATCTTTGGTTTCCTATCCTGGGGGGGAGACAAGGCTGTGGACATTTAGAAATGGAAGAGGGTGAAAGCGGACAGTGATTTAGCTGCAGCTTCATCGTTAGGGTGGCGTGTCTTTGCGCTCATCGCCAGCAGTCACGCCTTAATCAGGGTGCTCTGTCAGGCTGTCGGGACCGGCGGCGCAGCGGGCGTGATACATGGACACGTCACTCCCAAACCGCTGACATCACAGCAACGGCCCGGCCCGGCCTGTGACTGATGAGCGCAGGACAGGACCCGGCGGCTCCCTCGGCCCGGAGATCGGAATGCCGTTGAATTTATCTTGTCACTTGGTTCTGATCATTTGAAGGTAGGTATCAAAATACGTCCCTCCCACCAGAGAAAATAACAGTAAAACTATGTTTATTTATGTATTTATTTCTTTTTTATGCCCTGGATTCTTCATCCTATAACACACTCGGCAAAATTATGTCAGCGTCACTTTTCAAAAGATTGCAAGATCAGGAGTAACTGTAAATGCGTTTTCCACGGGAGTTTCTGATTGGCCTTTTTTTTTTCCGTTTTTCCACAGAACTCCTCTGTACCTCGTGAGCCAAAACAATGAGGGTGGAATGTGATCTCCGTATCCCGTTCTCAAAATGGCATCTCCCTGGGGCACGCTCGATGAGGCGTTTCTTCGGGGGGTGAACGAGGACTTCCAGCGGCTTTACTTGGTTTCCAGTGCATAGACAGAAATCCTCTGGGGCGCAAGGTTGTGGCAGGAGGGGAGTCTGTTTGACTCAAAGTACCGACGTAAATAATAATCTGTCGCCTGTACTGGTAACATGTTTTTAGTCCTCAAAATGATAGCTTGCTTCTTGATTTCCTTTAACCTTCTGAATAGTTATGGCTCAAAATACAGAAGTTGCCCTTTTGGTAAAATTTTATGCTTGTATTTTGAATTTTTTTTATTGTACAGTCTTAGAGTACACTCAAATATCAGTATTTTGAAGATACGCTCATTTAAGTGTAGCTCATTGCCTTCAAACTCTCTCAAGTCTTAATTCAGCAGCAAACACAGTGAAAGTTCAGATTCAGGAGTTTACTGTGTGTGTGTGTTTATTTTGGTCATACAATATTTAAAAATGAAAATATAAACATGTTGACAGTTCCAGCACAAATATTTGAAATTTTAAAAGATTTATATGTAAATAATAAAAAAATATATGAAATATTTAGTATATATGTGAAGCATCATTCTACATACATATCAATTTGTTCTTGGCAGTAGCTTGAGGCCTTTTGATTTAATAGAACCTTTTGAGTATTCTAGCTAGTACAGTCAGAGTTCTTTGGAAATCAAGCTGCCTTATAGCGAAACACCAGCATCACTGGTCCAGCAGGTGGCTTAGTGGTTAATGGGCTGGAGCTGAAAGACATTGAAGAGGCCAGTGTGTGTGGGCAAACATTTGTGGGCCTTAGCGGTTTCCTGTGATCACTCAGTGAAGTGAGATGACAGGTACCCAGAAGTGGGGGGGGTGGGGGGGGGGGAGAGGATTCTGTGGCCCGTCGCACGTCCCGCAGTTGACATGAC
>JABJVR010000039.1:5578961-5602238 GCA_025773905.1 Chitala chitala | reverse complement strand
CCCCCCCCCCCCCCCCCCCCCCCCCCCCCCCCCCCCCCCCCCCCCCCCCCCCCCCCCCCCGACACCACTCTGTGGCCCGTCGCAAGTCCCGCAGTTGACATGACATGAACATTTCTGTTATTTATGGGTTTTTATCTCATTACCTCAATTTGTAGAGAAAGCCAATGATGTAAAGGCAGTAGTTTGTAAAACCTGGATACAAAATTTGTTTAAATGAAAGGAACTTTTAAAATTTTTATTATTTGTGTTGCTAATTTAGTCTGCAAAGGTCATTCTGCAAGGAGCGGGGCAGTGGGTTTAACACAGAAGGACGTGACTGCCCTCCAGGTACTTCTGTTTGCGTGTGCTCGGTGAGATTCAGCTACTGTGAATCACCTGGTGCCCTTCTCATACAGCTGCCCATGTGGAAGATCTGGCAACACCCACCCTGCCTCCTTCCATGCTGGAAAAATTCCAGGAAGCGAGCCAGAAAGCCGTGCGTTGTTTTTAAAACAAGACCACACTTAGAACCGAACGAGGGCAGATTAACAACTCCTTCTCGGTCAGTCATACATTTGCATTGAACTAAAAGACCTCTAACCATCTCGACGCTAAATACACATCACTGCCTCCAAAAATAATGTAATGGTTAAACATTAAACCCAAAGCAATGCGTTGACTAGAATGTATGTTTATTACATTAGATGGCTATTCACTAATTTAAGCAGCCAGCACTGCAGGTATCATGCATTATTAAAAGTCAGGTCACACTCGTTAAGAGGTTTAGTTGTTTATTTGAAGATCAGCTCATCAGAGCATCATACAGACAGGTAATGATGACTACCTGCTTTGCTTTCCGGCTGCGGGCAGTGAGTCCACATTAAAAAAATACCTTTAGACAAGCAGAGGGCAATTTCAGCTCACACTGTGCCGAGGTCCTGTCACCTGCACGCTGCGTCCCGCGGCGTCCGTCACTCTTTCGTCTCTTTATATTTGGAGAGGGTGAGTAAAAAAAAAATGCACCGAGGAGACGTCACAGGAACGAAACGTCACTTCTGCTTCGTGCTTCCGCAGCACCAAAAAGCCCCAAGGAAATATCACATCGCTCATATCTGAAGGTGCGCTCTGAAAATAGCACCTGAATTTGGCATCTTCGGTCACATGACCGGTGCAGCCGCTTTGGAGAACAACGTCTGGCCGTTTTTTTTTTTTCCCGCAAGCTGACAGGGGTATGCTCAGTGGACTTGTAGGATCAAAAGACATGATGATGGATGTCTGGTCTGCAGAATACCTGTGTGGACACTCATCTGCTTAGTCTCTGTGGACCTGTTCTTCCTTTTGTGCTCATTAGAGCCTCGCTCATGGGTGTGAGTGTGCACATAGCAGTTGGTGTGCAACATGACCGTGTGCTCATCGTGTGACCGAAGATGGGAATACTAAAGTACGCTTTTCGCTCCTCTCTAGTGACTCACCCCTAAAACCAAAGAAATGGATGTTAAGACAACGGCAGCTGTTGAAGCATCTTTTTATTCATTTTTTAAACAAAAAATTGGCAATCATTTTCAGAGAGCAGGGTTGGCCCAGACCAATTTGGTGCCCTAGGCGTGATTCTGGCTGGTACCCGTTACATTGTAACCAATACCACAACCAATCGCAGCGGTGGTGCCCCCATGGACCAATGGCAGCCCTAGCATTTTCCATACGACCTATGCCCAGGGCCAGCTCTGCTTGGATGGGCAAACTTCTGGCAGTGTGTGATGCACTTAAGCAGCAGCAAAGTGAAAAGAATAATGTTTTATGTATTTATTTTTAAACTTAATATATACTAAATATATATAATGTGTGTATGTATATAAATATATATATATACACACATACACACGTATACACACCTCTACTGTCAACTTTCACATTCATTTATCATAATTTCTTTTTTATGCTCAGTCCTTCTAAGACGACTGCCTTATATTCCTGCATCCTAGTATTTACTGTGAAGTTGTGTTCATGCCAATGCAAACACCTTTCACTGTCAGCCTGAATTTGTGGACATGTGCACGTCTGCGTTTGTGTCTGCATCATTTATCCCTCCTGCTTTTTTCCCCCTGTTGTTCGCCTCCCTCCGCACGAGGTGTCAACGTTAGCGTAGGAGTAATGTGGGCGTGGACAGGGGCGTGAGCGTGTGGGAAGCACTCCGCCAAGGGAAGATGTCTGCCTGTACCAGGAAACTGCCTGTCGTTATGGCAACATTCTCCAGCTGGTTGGTGTCTGTGTGTGTGTGTGTGTGGGGGGGGGGGTCCTGACGACAAGGGTGAGACTGAGGGGCATCCTGGCAAGGGGCACACAGGAATAGGAGCAAAATTTATCCACACTCTGAGCTGGCACTTCCACGTGGGGCCTGTTGCCTGTTCAGATTTCAGGTTCCCGAACAAGACCCCAGCTATAGTAAGCACACGGTGCCATGGAACTCGCTGGAAAGAAGGAGTGAGTCCGTGACCCAAAGAAGGATCACTTACTTGACACGCCTTGCCTGCACATTTAATACTCTGTCATTGGAGGGGTGTGTGTGTGTCTGGGGGGGAAGCAGCGTTAATTGCCAGCACGCTGAGAGGATGTGAGAAACAGAGAAGACAGGATTAGACTAGAGGCTTGTCATGCAACAACAGACTTTATTTATTCTCTTAAGACGTGCTTAAGGTCTTGTGGTCACCAGCGTGTGCTATTTACAGTTTCACAGCTAATATTTTAACAACCCTCCACTTCTTTCACTGGAGCAAAATACAAGAATAAAAAACATACCAATGACTTGGGCGTGCTCTATATATAAAGCTCATTCTCATCTTGGTAGAGAAAAGACCCATACAAGATAATGGCACGTAAATGATAGACATCTGACTGTGAACAAAAGGTTGCAAATTAACATCCCCAGAGAACAAAGGATGTTAAGAAGTGCCTGTGAGAAAGATAAGTAACCTGACTTGTGCCAATAAATATCCTTTCTGTATAATTGCGCAAAGTGTAAACACAGCAGTAAATCACGCTATGTGTGCCGAAAGCAAAAACAAAAAAAAAAACCCACCAAACACACCAACAAATTCACTGACTTGTTCCACTACTTGTTTAAAAAAAAAGTTTCGGGTGCATTTGACTGTTCTGGCAAAGTGTCACTCACAAGTAGGCCATCTCGAGATAAAGTTTGCCTAAAAAGAAACAAAAAGCCTAAAATGAAAAGGCTTCTTTTGTGACTGGGAAATGTGTAACTTGCATTGTCAAATACAGCTAATTAACTAGAAGATGTGTTTTTGTGCATCTGAAGGAGGTTTGAGATGATGAAATCTGTTTGATGGCGGGGGCAAAGAGCGGCCGCAGGGATGGGGAGGAGGGGGTGCATCTCATGCAGCGCGTCAATTTTTTTTTTTAACGCTACAAGAAAGATAATTGGCTTGTCAGTTTACACTGCCGGCATAGATGTGGCTGCGGTGTGTGGCCTTCCACCACAGGTTGCTGAAACAGTGGCATGGGTATTTTGTTCCATAGGTGTTTCACTGACCCCACACCTAGCTGTCTGCCATGTGTAGGTTATGTTGCAGCTCCCACATTAAAGCTGCTTTACGCGCAGCTGGACTGCTACTGAACTGCTGTGTAAATCTCAAAGCAAGTTTATTTAAGGATGTGAGAAACCTATTTTCAGATTTTCAAAATACACAAATGAGAAATTAAAGAAAACCATATGGTATGATTAAAAGTCTGCCAAATCAGTAAAGAGACAAAACTGCACAACTGCATTTGGCTGGTGTAAGATCATGAATTCATGGTTATAGCCTTTTAAAGGTGACATAACACCAAATGAACCAAATTTTCCTCTGACAGCTGTTTTCTTTTAAGGAAAAGGATCTGACTAAAAGAAAGTACCTAAAGCTATGACTCCCGTAGTGCATACAGTACATAATTTCAAAAACTTTTGGGGGGTGCTTGGTGACTCAGTGGCTTGTATGGTTACCTCCCACCCCCAGGGCTGTGGTCTCAAATCCCACCCATGCTCTGTGTGTGTGTGTGTGTGTACAGTTTCCATTGCCTTGCTGTACTTTCTGTGTTTCCTCTCACATTCCTAACATGTGCCTTACAAGCTCACTGATGTTCCCAAATTCAGTGTGTATGTGTGGGAGTGATTGTGCCCTGTGACAGGTTGTCCCCCCCCCCTATTCTGGATTTCCCCCTTTTCTGTGCCCTAAGGTTCCTGGAATTGGCTCCAGGCCCCCAGTGATTCTGCCTAGGATAAACAGTTTGGAAAATGGATGGATGGATTTTATAAATGGACACAAAAAATCGCAGGAAAACATAGACAGTAAATAGTGAATTGCAGACTGTGCCAAAAAAAGTGAAAACCAGCATTTGGCTTGTAGCCCTCGGTTATCTGGACATGAAACTCCTGATCAGGGGTCAAATCACAGTGACAGCAGGACCGACTGTGTGACCGAAATTTGCGACATTTTAGTAGCAAGTCCTGCGGCCCTGGACATGCTACCAATTCACTTCGTACCCCTTTAAAATTCTCTTTACTCTGGTTTCTGAGTTATAGCCTAGCTATAATTTTCAGTTTATTTTTAGCTCTCACAACTCAATATGTAAACAGGGCAGTGGATAGTGGCTAAGGATTTGGGCTTGTACCCAAAAATAGAAGGTATGGGTACCAGGAGGACTCACATGTGTGGCCGTCCACATGTGTGTTCAACAGAAATCATCAGAAACGCATACTCCATTGGGTCTTTACAGCAGCGTGCGTCTCTATACGTTTGGCAACGTACAGCAAAACAATGATGAAGGTGGCCATTACTTGAAAAAAGATTGGAAATTTTCGAATAATTTACAGCACGCTTTGGTTTTCAATGTGAATTTCAGTTACCTCTTACTATATAAAACCAAGTATATAATACTTTGCTTCTACCTTTCTAACTCTATCCCTGCATGTAATTTGAAAACAGTTATCGAATTTAACAAAAATGTCACTGTTCATTGGAACGTTTTGTGGCAAATGTAATCTGACTATTACCACTACACAGGTTATTAAATTTATTAAATTAAATTATGTTAATTCCTTTTTTTTTTCTTAAGTGAACATATTCCGTCTTGATAGCTTGTATTTTAAGTGGACGAGAAACCTATTGTCTTTGTTAAGCGTGACCTGTATTCGCACGTAATTCAAAACATTATAATCATTTTTAAAATTACCAACCACCCGTGTTCGAGGGAAACTCAATTTACCATAATAAATGTGCTTCACAATGTCCTTGAAGAGAGGCATTAATTTCTGCATAACACTGCAGTGGTTTAACGTAAGGTGCATTTGGTTTAACGCAGTTTCAAGGAAATTAAGTGCTTAACAATCAAGTGCGGTTGTCATATGTATCGTACGGAATTACACTTTTAAAATCAAGGATGACAGGAGGCAGAACTCTGGCTCCTGTGGCATTAAGATGGTGCTGAAAGGAGCAAGGCCACTTTCTTGCTGTTGGTTTTGTTGATGTCATGGCAGAGAAGTCATAATGTTGTCAAGGATTAGTTTACAGACCACATCTCCCTTTCCCATGGGTTTCTGTCTGTGGCACAGCAGACCACGCCTAGCAATGCCATACCGATGACATGAGGTTATGACGGTTCCCCACAGCGACAGATATTGGCTGCACTGTTCATCACACTGAAAACTGCACCTTAAATGGTTCTTCGGCAACAATTCTGTGTAGGTGAGCACTTTGGGCCTCTCCCAGCGCGTTTCTTTACATGCGGCAGGCTGTGCGTTGTGGCAGGATGGTTAGTTCCACTGCATACCTCGCCTCTTTCTTTCCTTTTGCCACAGAAAGAGACACCCTCTGGTCCCATGACAAAAATGGCTTTTGTGTTCTACATAATTCTACAGACGTGTGTAGTCTATATATAACATTTTTTTTTGCCAGTCTTTATGGATATAAACACGTAATGAGTATTTAACTTTCAAAACAACGCTAGACTGGCATAGTGCGCATGATTTGACAAATATTACTATAAGCCAAATGCCTGGGGACACAGAGCCAAAAACTGTTTAAGGGAAATACTAACCTTGGCTCGCACCAGGCCTGAGGTTGAACTTTGATGTAAAACAAGCATCCAAGAGCGCTGTGAAAATAACTACACACGAAAATAACTCAGAGCAAATGGGCAGGAATTTAACATTTAGATGTTAAGTGCTTGTATTAATAATAATTCATTTACCTTCACTGTGTGAATTGTGGTAGTTGTTAGATTTGTTCTGTCAGACAAGAGTGCTAACTCTGTAATAATGAAGTTTGGGGGTGGTGTTTCAGCTTAAAAGAACCCCCCCCACCTCCCCAGGTTATTTTCCTAGCCTTCTCCCCCATCTCATCCACCTCCCACCGACAGAGAACTCCCTGAGTGAGTGTTCTGTCCTCAGAGCACACCGAGTCACCCTTCGGCATCCTGACCTCTCAGCGGGGCATCTTGCTAATTTCCTGACGCTAGAGCAAATATATCTCTATTTCTCTCGTCGGCTGCCTCCTTTCTGCCATCCAGAACATTTTCTGAGACCAAAAAAAAAAAAAACGAGCCGTCTGCAGCTCTTTACATATTTAAAGTGGCGTGGTAGTGCTCCGCCGCGCCCCATTACCGCCACATAGCTTCTATCAGCCCGCAATCCGTCTGGCCTGCGGGCTCCATTTCATCTCGTCTTTCATCTGGTGCTGTTGAAGCCGGTCTTATTAAATGTCATACGTTTGAAAAGGAGAAAAACAGCCAGCCAGCTCTTCTGCACGCATGTTTGCTGGTGGGACTGCATTACGATAAATGAGAGCCGCCTGTCCTTTTCAGCTGAAGGCACTTTATTAATGCCATTAAAAGGCGCATGTACTAAACAGGAACCCTAACGACATTTACACACACCGTTTACATATACCATGCGTGATGTGCTGCGTTAAGCACAGATATTAATACAGATATTAGTTAAAAATCTCTAGAGCAGGGGTGGGCAATCATGGTTCTGGAGGTCCGCAGTGGGTGAGGTTTTTTGTTTCAGCCAATTCAATTAAATTTGAATACGATCTTAGATATCAGTGACGTCATTAGGAATCCTCCTGGGATGGGCTCCAGGCTAACCGCGCCCCTGAATTGGACAAGCGGTATGGAGAATGGATGGATGGATGGATATGATCGCCCACCCCAGTTCTTACAGGGGGGTCTGCAGCATGTCGCAGCACTTGAGGTTAAGAATGTTAATGTTAAAATTTGAAGACGTTGGTGCACATTTGGAATGAGGGCCATCAGAGTGCAAAGGAAAGGCCATGAAAGGAAGGAAGCACTTTCTGTGGAGTCTCCAGGCATCTGCTCCAGGCGTTTTAGGCTCACACCTGTTCTCATTCACTGTGCGCACTACATCTGCCTTTAGATGGGTTCGTTCATGTGCACTGGAGGTATGCAGGTTCTTCTCATCCAATTAATGAAGAAAATGTTTTCTTCAAACACTAGAATGGATTCTTATTATAAACTCAGAACCTTTGCAGTGGAAAGAGCAGGATTGTATTTAGTGAGGAAAGTTCAGTGTATGTGTCTGTAATATTCTCATACAGGCGTGTTCTGCCACTTTGAGGATCTCTTCACAAGCTAATTGGAACTGAAAAGAACTGTAGGGTTTCCACATGAAAAGAGGAGTCATACAATGCGCTAATGTCATGCATGGCATGACCCCAGTGCAGACATGGTTTGAAGTGACTAATTCATTTTATGATTAGATGAGTTGTACATTAAATCCACACCCTTCTCTCTTCGGGTGTTTTGAATGTCGTTCAGCCGAGGTTGAGATTGTCTGGGTACCACCAGCAGCCTTTCACGTGGGCCTTGAGTGCTGCTCTGACCCGGTTGCAGGACCTCGATTTCTCGTCGTCCGCAAGTGATGTGATGCTTTGTTACTCTGGAGGGCCAAGGCCCACATTAATTTAGAAAGCCCTTTAGTATTGACTTTGAGTCTTCCTGATCAATATGGTCCCTTTTCCAATTCATCCTTAAAGAATTATTTCGACTGCGGGCACTTTTGAATGATTGAGTCTGCTGAGAGAAAAAATAGAAGATGGTCATTTGAGATCAAAGTCCAAAAAGTTTTTCAGACTTGGTTACGTACACGGCCAAGGATCTCACGTCACAGTTCACAGTTGAGGCAGGCTGGGACCAGAACAGACAACAGTCCTGCAAGTAGAACAGTGTTAACCCCTCACACTGATAGCGGCACCCCGGCCCACCTGCACCCCGGCCCACCTGCACCCACCCCAGCCTGTTGCCCTTCATAGTGACAACAAGTGCATTGATTTCTGTCACAGGACCCAACTGTTAAAGTGCCTCAAAGTCCCACAGGATGGCTTCAGTACTGGATCACATTAATATGGGTCACAGGGACCAGCTGACAGTGAATCTTTAATATGAACTTTTCCTACTCCCTACGTGCCCCCTCCTTACTTTTGGGTAATTAAGGTCCACTGTCTGGATGTGTGCAGAGAGGGAGGTGTCTCCTGCTCATGTGTGATGAGGAGATCACACATTTTCTCCGCCCCTCCTTCCAAACCCCACCCCCCCCAAATGCGATTCATGGTAAACTGCTCTTGCTGCTGGTCTGGTAACCCATGCCAGGTCTTTTGCTGGCAGAGGGGCATACCTCAATTGTCCTGAACATGCCATATTCTTGGACACGGTACTATATCCATCTATATGCATTCACATTTAGTTTATTAGTGGGTAAATTAAACAATGTACAATATTTTTTTTATCCATGTTACACAGATGATTATTTTATTCTACAGCTGTTTGGGCTAAACACCTTGATCAAGGATAACACAGCAGGATCCCACTGGGAATTTGAGCACAGAACATTTATCTGAGGAGTACGTACCCTTGGCTGCTGTGCTGCCCGTTTACCTCCATCCTTCAGCTATAGTTTTCATCCCTGATGGAGAGGAGCATGAAGGCTGAAACACGTGACTGCATGCATATGGACTTGGGGGTTTGTGTTTGTATGCTAGGCACTACAGGGTTAAGAAAACCAGACTTTTGAATGGCTCTTTCTGGCTGAGGTCACTAGGGAGGCTTCCTAATGTACCAAATAGCTGTGTGCTTCCAGCTTTTGCACGATGGAGGATTGTAAATGGGATGTATGCACCCACTAAACAAAACTGAAATAATGTCTGTAATGAAGTGGGATTACCTGCAGATATGCATTAATGGGGACTTGTGAGAATCTTTAAGCCAACACAGTACTCACCTGAGCTGAAATATTGGTTTACAACCCCTGGTCTTGAAGCAGAATGTTATCTCATTGTCTAGCACCGTGTCCTCACTCTTCATAGGACGCGTGAGTGTGCATGTGTGCGCGTGCATGTGTGCGTGTGTGTAGGGGGCGTTCAATGTTCTTATGCTTCTGCAGGTTTACTGCAGGTGTGCCCATCTGTTTGGATGGTCCAGAGTTGCTGTTTTTAGCCAAATAGGTGTCTCTGAAGCGCTCCCGTCGTGTGCACACACAACTTGATGAACTAGCATCCTGTCCACGATGCACCCATCTTAACTAACTGTTTCACATCCAACTGGGCTTGCTGTGAGCCACACCAAACAGGCCGCTGTGGACTAATGAATAAAATGGATGAATTCTGCAGTCCTGCCGCTCTCTAGCTCAGTCTGTGAGTCTGCAGCAGCCCCTGAATGCATCTCCGAGCCAGTTTCATTTTAGTGTGCTTGTTACATCCCTCCGACTAATTCTTCAGCTCGTGTGGTTTCATCTGGCATTTCTTGCTGGCATAATGAGCACATGGGTCAGTGCCACATGTTCTCCAGCCACATAAGAATCTTTAGCCTTTGGCAAACAAAAACCAGTAGAGCCTTTTCGACCATAGAGCTGTACTTGTCAGACAAGCTTCTCTCCATGCTCTGAATGGTACCAGCTTTAACGAACTGGCATATTCATATTAAGTGTTTTAAGAGCATTGAGGCGAGTTGTGAAAGGTGCTATATAAAAATAAATAGAATTGATCTCATTTTCAGTGATTTTTGAATCTGGCATGTAGGTTGGAGTTTCTTGACTTCAGAACTCGCAGCGTCAAGGTGGGAAGGTCGTGTGTTGTTACGTGTGAGCTGGTTTGACCGGCTTTCCAATTATTAGCCTACTGGTTCCAGTTGAATAAGATTTTTGTCATTTGCGTTTTGTTTATCTTGACAGTGGGATTTTTAGCCCTGAGACTGGGCATCAGCCTTGTCAAACTGTTACTGGTGTTGGTTCTTTTTTGTTGTTTTTGTGGAGGGGGAGGACGTTGAATCATCAATCCTGATGAACTGTTGGCGTGAAGCTGAACACAATGGGACTCAAGATGTCTTTGACAGAGCGAAAATGTGAGGATAACCCAGAGTCACTGCGTTTGCTACTGTGACTAAAATCAATTCTGGATCATTAGCGGCTTTGGCCAAAACCATGTAAATAATTGAAAACCATGTAAATAATTTTTTATGCACATAACAGCCAAGGCAAACATCTGTTGACAGCAGGAACTTCTGAAATATTCTTAAAGAGACCTCAAGGGACCAGTCTACTTCAGTATACATGCATCTTCATGCATCTTTCCAGTTTTGAAATTCCCTAGATTTTACTAATACAACTTTAGAGTGAAAAAATGCTTTAACTTTTTCCAAATTGCAGAAATTGAGTTCTGCATATGAGTAATTTTTTTAGGAATCTTTATTTTAGATTCTTCAGCTAGTGGTCACATGAAGTAAATAAATTTGAAGTCCACAATATATGGGAACAGACCAACATGGGGGCAGCATACATATTTTTAAAACTGCTACGTCTTTTATTTTTTTATGTAAACACCTCAATTTTCAACTACAGAACTCGCAAACAGTTTGAAACATTTGAGTACCACAATTCTGTACATTTTCCGTACAAGTACTCACATCATTAGATTTATTTACCGAAATTTGTGAATATTCCTATTTTTCCTGTAGAACGCCTCAGATATTATCTCGTCCATTATATATGTATATATATATATATATATATATATATATATATATACACACACACGCACGCGCGCTATTGATAGCTGTGTGCGTTCTGTTCTGTTCTGTCTGTATAATCCCATGTTTCCTCATCTCATGCACGTCAAAAGCTGGTGCATCTGGTGGTTTCCTCAGAACATGCTTATTAGGTGTAACCTTAGGACTCCGAGCTCAGAGGTGGTAGGTGAACTGGGCTAGGGAGTAAGACAGGGGGCAGTGAGTGACTTTTAAACCAGCAGCCAATGACAGCCATACTTTTGAGTCCAGTAAGGATCTTAACCTGTGGTGAACAAAGACAGAACCTGTAACTCTCTAATTAATTAATACAGGCTGCTCCACACTGGTGTCCACATACATCTGAGGTTTGACATGGAGCCCCCATCTGCATTTATAGGCTGCTAATTTGCAAGATATTCATGTAATTATTTATTTATTATTTATTTTGTTTATTTTTTGTGACTAATACCAAGTACTTGTCGGTTTCAATTCTAAATTTGCACCTGTCAAATGAGGGGCATAGAATATTATTCACTCATCATTAAGGGGCCTAATAATTAGATCTACGGGTAATAGGCTATTTCCTTCAGTGGCTTATTTGTAACTATTTACTGTAATTAATGGTGGAATAGGTGAAGCTTATTCACTTTGTAATTATTTGAATATATACAGCGTGATTGTGTAACTTCTACTTACGCCTTCTTGCCAGCTAAGTAAAAGCCGGATGTTTGTAATAAAAATCCCTTATCCGAGATTAAAATGAATAAAAACAACTAAATGAATTCAATACTTGTCGTTTGTAAGGATAGCCCTGGTTACTATTTCCTGAAGTAGGTAGGTGCTACATGTGATTCGCGTGTGAGCATACGTTTGCACGTGCGCAGACACACCTTGAGGAACTGGTGTCCTGTCCTATCATGGCCTTGTGCTGTCCTGCGACTCTGGACCTGCTATGAACCACATCAAACACGCAGCTCTACACAAATGACAACTTGTCCTTGTTCGATCTGAGGACCACCTTGTGTCTGAAACCTTCTCTCACCTACATAGAAGAAGAAACGTCCGTGCTTTAATTTTCTCTAAAACAGATTATGGAAATGTAGTGCTCAGGGGAGGGGCCTGCAGTCCTTTTGCACCTTTAATCTACACATCTCAACTCATCTGCATAATCAGATGTATTTTCATCTGCACCACACCAAATGCCCCTCCAAGATGTGTTAAACCTACCTCCCAGACTGTACCCCTAATTAATAATAATAATTCATGTACTCTAATCTATATTTATACAGCAGAAGGTATATGTGAGTGCGGGTATGTATGCAGATGGTCTATATACATAAAATACATGCAGCTACCGATATGTATATTGGTACTATATACTATTGGTAGCTGTGTGCATTCCACTCTCCTATTTGTGTGAACTCCCATTTCTGTCATGTGACAGTCATGTGATGTGGCAAACGGGGAGAAGCCACAGTGGCCCCAATCACAAGGAGAGTCATAATCTGATGGATTCCTGTTGATTCTCTAAGCACATTGCAGATCTTTCTCCTCTGATATCTTCAATGCACACTTGTCAAAAGCAGGCAGGTCGTTTAGCAGACAGACAATTTTGTGAGCCTTATTCGCTAAGATATTCAAATAATGAACATAAGTGGCGGTTGAGGTCCCGGTGCAGCTGTCCCATTAGACCTTCTGCGGAACACCCACCCCTGAACTGAGCTGATTCTGCGGTGACCCCGTTCCTGGGCTATACATCTGTTCTGAGTTCACTACGCTGCCTGAGGCCTATGTGCCAAGCAGCACTCATTTATTTTCTCGCATCTGCAAAAGACGGTTCCGACAGCAGCCCGTATCTCTGGGCTCGTGGCCCAAAGAATCAGGGAGACAACTGGCTGGCTCGGCACACCAAAAACATTCCTGCAGTCACAGCGAGGACAGCGTTCACACAGGCTGGGGAGCAGGAGCGCGGGCGTAAGGCGTGAACCGCCTAGCTGCAGACGCAAGGTGCATGCATGCTGGACTGCGAGGTGACTTTAAAACCATGAGGACAACACGAGAGTGAGGAAGAATCTCCGCCCATGAAGATGAAGGGGGTCAGTGGGGAGACTGCAGGAAGAATCCTGAAAAACTGGAATGTAATAATCTCATAGAGACTGATCGAACAAGCACAAAGTTGACAAATGGCCCATGAGCACTCGTACATTTAACCAATACCTGTTTATCCAGTGTGGACTGAGGTCGTCTTGACTGCGAGGTGCTTAAAGCATCAATAAGATGGAATAGAAGTGGAAGGTGCTTCTCTGTGTTATTAAATCAATAAATAATCACTTTTAAGATTTCTTAAAGTCCATCTTTCCTCATCATAATCCTGCCAGTGCTTTGATGAAAATTAATGCATCGGCGGCTCAGCGTGATTTAATTCAAGGTTGTTTTTAACTGGCCTCGCATTTAAATGACCGATATCTGTTTATAACTGAGCCCATAGAAGTAGAATTGTGATTAATGTAGTCTGCACCAGATTCCCACCTCCACACACATCTCAATTAAAAATAACACCATTGTTATGCTATTTTTCATTAATTTTCTGCAGATGGTGTTATGACAAGTCAAAACGGAGGAAGGAAATGTCAGCCGCACAGAGCCATAGTTACAGGTCTATTCCCAAGTGCACACTCCAATCTGCCTCTAATTAAATGTCAGCATAACTGATTTTTTTAAGGGAAAAAAAAGGGGCGAAGTTTCTATCATTTGAATGTCGTCTGTTACGCTTACCTATACTGAACAATGAAATTTAGTCAGAGCATGTTCCGTGACTCGCCCCCAACTAGTGCCAATTAGGCCGCAACGTGAGCCAGTTGTGTGGAGCCTGAGCAGTTGGAAGGGAGAATGGTACGGGCCCCGTGATTGGTCGCTCCTCTGAGGATGGCTTACTGGGTGAGGCTGATTTGCTGGCCTCTTTCAGTAAAAAATAAACTAACGTGTCTGTCGGAGGACTCTTGCTGTTGGCAAAATATACAGAACAACCACTTGAGTGAGTGCAGGCTCATAAATGATGCAGAAGGTTTCTTTGTTTTTCAGGCAGTGCTCCGACGGTGGCATGTTTTTTATCTTTTTTTTTCTCCCTCTAAGATTGACTGGTTGGGTTTCCGAGTGCATTAAAGTCATACGGTTCACTGAGAATTCTGCACCTTTTAAAATTTTACTTTGTATTTTGCTCCTTGATAAGTTTGGAGTGCGCAACCTGCTTTTTAAACCCTCAGTAAGAAAGTCAAAATCTACTGAATGATTTTCAGGCTTCAAACTCACAACCTACTGGACAGAATTTAAAATGCCCAAGCCCTTAGGTCAGAACCCTGTCCTGTCACTCACAGTTATATATTAGGCACAGGAAGTGTTTCATCTTGGGTTTCACTGTGACAGAAGTGTCTAGAGCTTTCCATTTCTCGCTGAATGTTTTCTAACCTCAACACTTAAACGGAAGTGACTCCAGCTCTTTACTGGTCATTGTGTGTGGGTGGTTTTCCAGCAGGATGAAAAAGGACCACACAGGGTAGATCTCGGAATACCTATTGCTAATAAATGACATAGTAGCTGTTGTGGGGCAAATAAATTCTGAGAAGCGAACAGGCTCTGCAGTTTTCCTGGATTTCTGCTGTTTCCAGGCCTGGCCCTCAACTGTTAAGACTCATTCACTGAGTGCCAGCTCTTTGCCTGTCCTGGCACGCTTGCCAAGCATGGTGCTCACACTGCCAGCTCCAGCTGTGGTTCCTTAGCATTAACCCCGGAGCTCCTTGACAACTTCCAGAATATTATCCAGCTCTGCCTCATGCTGGGCCACATCTTCTCCTGAAACAATTACAGTTGAGCATTTTGATCAAGTGCACTGCGGCAAGTCCTCTTTTGGGATTTAAGATGGCAGCCTTGTGGTTACAAACCCGGCTGCTTACTGCTGTCATCAGGCTACCTGCTGCCCCTGAGGAGTATGTGTTCTAAGCCCGGAACCACGTCTTCTAATTAGGATGCTTTAAGGTGTTAGATAACTGTTGTAAAGCTCAGCTCTTCTCTGCTGTCTGCAACCTTAAGGACCTGTCTCTGCAATTGCTGCAGGCTCTGTCAGCAGACTCCCACACTGGCACATGCACACACACAGAGGAAAAAAAAATGGTGAATAATTGCAGGCCACAGCCACACAATGAAATGAGTGTTTTACATACATCCTCCTACACATATCTGTCAGTCACGCAAGGCCAAATGTGCTGAATAAAAGCACAGGTGAGCAGGAGGAAGTCACACGTGTGCATACACACACACACACACACACACACACACACGCATCCACGCACACACATAAATACAGTCGTGTACACAGTGAATACTGTTAGCAAAAATAATTCCCACATAAGGTCCCTCAGCCAAGTGTGACCTGACCTGCTGTTTGAACACCCACACACACGTACATCCAGCACAGCACAGTCAGACACACCAAGGATAATTTCCCAAGCTCAGGCTGTCTCTCACGTATAGATAACAGCAACGCACTAAGACAAGAGTATCAGATCAGACCAGAGAATGGTGGTGATCCTGGATCAGCAGCTATACCACTCCAGTGGAGATAAGAACATGAGCCATTGCCCACCCCACATAATCCCCCCCAAAAAAATTCCCAAAGCACCAAAGGATTGCTCTTCTTTTCAAAGAAAGAGCTTATAGGTACATCTACCTATTAAACAAGGGAACAAGTTTCAGCTGTGCTCTGATAGAGGTGCTCTTGTAGCCTGCTCTTGTAGCCTGGCACCAATCAGCACAGTTTACCTACCAATCAGGACAGCTTACCCACCAATCAGGGCAGCTTACTCACCAATCAGCACAGTTTACCTACCAATCAGAACAGCGTACCCACCAATCAGCACAGTTTACCTACCAATCAGGACAGCTTACCCACCAATCAGCACAGTTCACCCACCAATCAGCACAGTTTACATGCCAATTAACAAAAATATTTTTAGAGATTTTTTTTTACACCAGTTTTTACACCAAATTTTAAACACAAAGCAATAAATGTCTCACAAATCTTTGAATTTCCCTTTAGCAACCTTGAGATAGGGATCAAATATACCAGAATGAATGAGTAAGTTCTAGGAGTGTCTCGTATGCTATTAGTGTGTAAGCACCATGCTTTATAACATGCGTTCATACATGCCAATGTGCACCAACGCATGTGTGCTGAAATCTTCATTAGAGATGCCTGTATAAATATGTGTTTGAAGGAGGAGGGGTTTTTCTTTATATGCTCAAATTTCCCCAAAGGCAATGTTTGAAAATGTACACAAGTCTTAAATTTTAAAATCTTTTTCTTTTCTTTTTTTTTTCTGAAAGATTCACAGCGCCCTCATTCCTGGCCATTAGGCTGATGTATTGTCAGATGTTGGGCACAATCAAGGGCTGAGAAGTCAGTTCATCGTTTTGAAAATGGACTTTTTCTGGGAAAAAGTAGAAGGGGAAGAGGTTGTTTTATCACACATTTTCATGCTGTCTGTCACTGCGGCTGCCTCTGAGCTCCACGTTATTACTTCCTTCCAGAGGCGGATTGGGACCCACAGTCTCCCACCACCCTGACTTATGTCCTGTTTACGTACCCACAGTCTCCCACCACCCTGATTCATCCACCGCCAACTGCTTCACTTATGCAAACATGGTTTTCTTCCTCACCCTTGACTTAATTTTTTGTTTTCGTCATGTTGATGTTTGCCCTGTGGTGGGTTGGCGCCCCGCCCTGGGTGTCCCCTGCCCTGTGCCCTGTGTGTCCTGGGATGGGCTACAGGCTTCCCGCAACCCTTGACAGGATGAAGCGGTATAGAAGATGATTGACTGACTGACTGACTGACTGACTGACTTTGATGTTTTGGTAGGGGGTATGGTTCATTTTCCACAAACCACGTTTCAGATTTTGCGATTTCCCATTAATGATACACAATGTTTATTACACAATGGAATCCCCATTATCTTTGAAAGGCACCAAGAAATTACTCCTTGCCTCCAACCTGTAATGGAGGAGAGACACAAGTTCAGAGTGAAAACAAGAGGAATCGCTGTGAGGCAAAAGTGTGCGTAACAGAGCCTGTCAAAGCAAACACTTCCTCTCCATCTCAGCGCTGTGAGGCATGCGAACTACATGTGGGAACGAGACCCCATTGCAAGTTTTCACGTGGAACAGACATGAGGCGTAATACCAAACTGTTCACCTCATCACCTCTCAGTCACGCAGTGTCACACTGCTGGCCAATCAGAGGAGACGCTGCAAGTCACGTGTTTGAGCTGATTTCTCACACTCAGAGACACTAAACGGTGCTGGTAATTATACCTCTCAAACTGCAACGGATGTTCCAGGAGGCTAAAGTAACTGTTATTTTATTACACATTATGGCGTAGTCTTTCCAGACTGAGTAAAGACATCAGATGTAAAGGAAAAACAATGTGACAAAACAGTTAGAGGTCCTGTACAGCCGCTTACCCTGAACAGCAATAATAATCTTCATACTTATAAAAAATTATAAAATGTCAAGATACACTAAAGGTATGTGCTGCAATTAACAATTCTCTCTTTTCTATTACATCTACTGCTTTAAACACTGGTGATATATATTTAATTTTAAAAGTAAATATATATTAATAAAACTGCTAAGAAATAAGCAGTAAAATATTTAAATATCAATACATTTGAATTTGATTAGTATTTTGCCTAACCTAAATGTATCGGTGTGTTCAAATCCCCTCTAACAGAGCTTCATTTTATGACTGTCTGCGGTGTGATTAAATTTGGCCTAAAATATCTCAGGTCATTGGAAGACTGAAACTCCCTGAAAATTTTACACATTGAGATATTCATAGTGTATGCTCTGGTGCTTGATGAATATTTATGTAGAGGTGGTGAGGGAGATTAAATTAAAAAGGAGAGTCTTACAGTAAAAGATTACTAACTGTACGCACCGAGATGACCTTGGAGAGAAGATTGGTCCACTGGAACAGATGTCAAGAACTTGTCAAATTAACTTATGGCGGCTGAAAAAATTTTGCAATCTGCTTGAAGGTCTCATAGAAATTTCTGCTGCAGGCTACTGTATCTTAATTTCAGACCTTTAGTGGACATTTTTCTCAACTATACATTAAGTTAAAAAAAATTTCAGCTTGTGTGTTTTATTGAAGACTATAAAGGTTCTGTTAAATTTGTTGCATGTATTTGCGCATTTCCACAGTTTTTCAAATTTTTTTTTTTGCTGAAACTGTTTTTTACCCCTTTTGTGTGTATTTATATATTTTCTTCTGTGCGTTTGAGTAACCGACGGCTTGTTAAGAAGTCTGTTAGTTCAGCTGCTGGCTGGTAGACCGTGTAACATAATTGGTGATACTTCCTCTATAGGCCAAACAAAAAAAACGGCTTGAGAAGATGATTCGAGACCTCGGTAATTGTCGTCCGTAATCACGATTGTCTCGTTTGACGCATCCAGGCAACAAAAGGCATCAAAACCACCAGATCCAGACAATAGTTTTTGTTGCACTGCGTCCATGTGCTTCCTGATGTCTTCTATCAAGTGTCACAGCTTCAACAGCTTCATCACTTCACGCTTGAGAAGACTCAGTGCCAAGCAGGTATAGCTTTTTCGTTTCTTTGTTGTTTGTTTGTTTTCATGCACCAGGCGAGTGGGGGGGGGGACTTTCGTCTGTAAGGGTTTGTGTGGGGCTGTTTCATGCATGGTGCTCTATTCCATTAGTGTGTGTACCCAACTGCTTCAGGGATAATTGGACTTTGACTGTTCAGTCCCAGCCGGAGAAGGTTCCATGTTGTTTTGGTGGACACCTCCTCCTTCATGAACACCCCCCCTCACCACACACACACCACCTTGCATTTAAATAAAGGGTCATGGAGCGATCAGACACAGGGCTGGACCTCTGTCAAGCTCAGTATGAAATCCGGGCCTGATGCTCAACGTGGACGTGACAAGGCTTTAGATAGATGGAGGAAAGGTGACCTGCGTCAAACAGTGTTGCCTGACAAACGAACCCCCCCCCCCTCCCGCAGCCCTCTTAAATACCTTATTCACAAAGCTCTGCAACGTTAGTGATTAATCAGTTCATCATTTGGAGAGGAGTGACATTCAGAGCGACACGCTGCTTCCAGTACTCACCAATGTCACTTCCTGTCTCTCAAAACCCATCTGAAGTTGCTAAACAGTCACTAAAGATATTTAATCTCTGCAGGGGGGAAGAGTCCACTAGTGTTGCATGGGTTTCTTTGATGCCAGTAGAGCCAGCTTCCATGCATATTCTGTTACCCGTTTCAACTGGCGAGTCAGTTGAATTTTTACCAAGTCCATTTAGAAGAACTCAAGGGGAACATCGCTCAGTGTCAAGCCCACTGCGGAATTCAAAAATCATATGACTGTGTCAGGCATCAGTAGATGGCAGCCCCTTGTGTGTGTGTGTGTGTGTGTGTGTGTGTGTGTGTATGTGTGTGTAAAGAGCTGCGGCAGAGGAGTCTGTTCCATAACATGGCAGAGCTGCCTCTGGGCCAGTCTCATGTTCCCCCTGGAACAGGCTATGTTCCTCTTGCCTGGAGTTCCCAGTGGCAACCAGAGCACTACCATCTACAGATGGGTTAGCCACGACATCATTATTACTGCTGTTTGAAGTTTTCCCTACCGCACAGCTCCCGCCAGTAGGCTGAGGGGAAAAGAGGTGCTTTGAGGAGGATGGGGGGGGGGTTAGAAATAAAAATATATATATTCCAACAAATTTGGTTTATTTGCATTTTTGCATATTTAACACCCAGTGAGGTGGTGCAGTATGGCTCCTGGAGCAGATGTTGATTTGCATATTTAACAGCGGATTGTTGAGGTGGGAGGTCCAAGGGCCGAAGCAGTCCCAAGTCCTGTTTCTGACCTCACAGTCATTTGGGGCAGGCAAGGGGGGTGGTTGGAGTGGGGGTTCACTTTTTTGGGGCAGAGCTAGAGGATTTAGAAGTCCTGTGTGAAACTGACCTTGCATACACATGCTCACATCTATACATGTAAGGGACCTGGCTTTGCCAAGATTTGCCCCTACGCAGTCACAGCCCACACAGAGTTACCAGTCAAGGTCCGCCTGCTGAGCTGAAGACCCAAGGCCCCCATTCCAGGAACTAATTGAAGTCTTATCCTGACAACCGGGGGGGTTGCCCACATTAGCACATTTACCTCCTACCAAACATGCTGAACACACACACACACTCCTGTGGCAATTAGTCATGTGTGCTCCTGGAAGCCCTGCAGTCAAGCCTTCACGTCTATGACAGGAGTCATCTCTTGACTAATGGATCCGGGCCCCATGTTGTCTCCATGGACTTGTTCAGAATCCAGAGCAAACTTACTCCCTGTCCACAAGTCAGAGCCTTTGTCAGGTGCCTTTCACGGCCTCGACGACTGGTCTAAAGCAGCTCTGAAAACACAGCAAAGCCCAGAACGAACCGAGCTGAGCGTACACAAATGTGCCAGTGGCAGACCTTAATTATGTTTATGTTCTTCTTAAATGCCTTCTATTCCTCTGCTACTTCCTTTCCGTTTTTGTGCTAGACAAGCAGGTCCTAGAATCAAAGGCAGGAAAGCTAATATTTCCACTTCATGCTTGTTTAAAGAAAAGCTTTGCATATAAGTTTAGCCAGCTGTGTGGAGGTTTGTATTGAATGTGTCTTTGGTGCTGTTTGTCCACAAAGGACCTCTCAGACTGCCGCTACCCTTCAGCCAGGGACGACAGCAGGTGTTTAGGCCTCTAATGTTGAGCTTAAATGTTATTTATGGTAGTTCCTTGTGTTAATAATCAAAGTATTTGTGGCTGGAAATGCAGTCCTGGCTCTGGGGTTGCACGCAGACCATTTAAATCGTTTTTAAAATGAGTTCTGCGCAACTGACGTTGTGCTTTAGGTTAACATCTAATGCATTATTCAAATTTTACTAGAGATTTCATCTCCCCCCATGTTCTCTCATATCCTTGAATTTTAAAATCCAGATTTACATTAGCGAGAAGACAGAAGGCGGGACCCGGTCGCCATGAGAACAACCCCGACGACTTGTTTTCTTTATATCGGTCCTGTTTGCTTGTTGATTAAACTTGCCCTTCCAGTGGAGAGGTCCTTAACACAGACAGAACCAGGAAGCCCTCAGAGCTGCAACACCTTGCATCGCACCTTCTCCTATGCATCTCTGCTACCTCCTTAGCTGTTACGTGTTATTCCATAGAAGTGCATCAGCTCAGCAATTAACATGTGAAATCTGTACGAGTGTCTGATTGAAACTGACACTGCCAAGAATGAATATGCAACAAATAATCCCACCATCCCCTCCCCCACCAGCTGCTGCTCTCAAACCAATGGAAATTAAAGCATGTACACTCACAATCACAGTTCTTATGCCATTCTTTCGCCTTTACAGATGCAATGTGTCTCTTCCAACCAGTATCTATGTGGGCAGAGATGCTGTGAATGGGCAGGGCAAAGTTTTCTGGTTCCTAGATTTACATGTTGCACTCTTGACACGGGGACACGAGTGCACTTGATTTGTAGAGATTAGTATTCAATTTAGTGCCATTAGCAATCTTGATTTGACAAGATTAGCGCTCTTGATTTCACGAAATCAACACTGTCTGGTGAGATTTGCACTCTTGATTTGACGAAATCAGCACTCGATTTTGTGTGATTAGTGCTCTTGATTTGACACTAATTGAGACCATTTATACATTTATAATACATTGTTAGTGACCCTGGGCCCCTCAGCACCATCCTACCGGACCTGATCATGGAGACGGACCTCTAAAGGCATGCTCGGAGGCCCTCAAAGACTACAGATACACTGGGCCCAGAATTTGCTGCTATGCCCTTGGGCGCACTATGCTGCGCATGAGTCTCCTGTACATTTTTATGTTGTGTAAAGCATTGCAAAATTTATATGCCGCATATACATGTCACGCGGGAGCCTGCAAGCCTGTGGG
Organism: Chitala chitala; assembly: GCA_025773905.1. NCBI lineage: Eukaryota > Metazoa > Chordata > Actinopteri > Osteoglossiformes > Notopteridae > Chitala > Chitala chitala. The sequence continues at coordinate 5,580,170 of JABJVR010000039.1, read as the reverse complement.
CTTTGTGTTTCACACAGGAGCAGGTTACGACACACGTACGTCCATCAAGTGAACATTACTTGTGAATTAACTTGTTTTGTTTACTCGGCTGATTTCTTTCGTGCGGCAGCTGTGTCAGGTGCTGATTTTTCCATGATTTGGCGGACAGAGTGAGAACAGTTGAGTTTTTGAGTTTTCGAATGCCTCGGCTCCACCAGAGCCCAGCGGATTTGGAAGCAGATGTTGGGACAGGTGGCTCGCTCCCTGTCCAGTGTTGCGTTAGCTGGGCAACGTGCCGTCGCAGGTGAGTTAGCGGGATTCTTCACCCTCTATGCTCTGCGGGGTGTGGTGTAAAGTCGCCATGGAGATTCCCGCTCTCATCACCCCAGTCTGTCTGATTGCTTTTTCCTGCATTATCAAAACACCTGATGCCCACACACACACACACACAGGCTGACCACTGCAGTTCGTGTTCTCCTCCCTCTTTGACAGTTTTGTGCTCTGTGGCATGCTAGGAATTCTGCGCAGCTTTTGTGTTGGCATTGTCACTGGGCCTTGACGTTATTTTTGGAGAGTGGCATGTTGTCTGTCTTTGTTTATCAAATTTGCATTTATACAGAGTGCATTTTCCCAACTCCTTCTCCTCCGCACCCAGTTTCTTTTGCTCCATTAACCCTTCACATCTGCCCTCGTGCTGCAAATCCCTGTCTTGCAAGAATGAGATAGAGACAACACTGCAATATAATTTAAATGGTTAGCAGCTAATAACACAGTGTATTAACAACTGTAGTTGTATATCTGAGACTAAAGCACTGATTGTGTTGTAGATTCTCTTTGCTGATTGGCTCACAGTCTCTGTGCTGAATGTGGGGGAAGGAAAGATCTGTCCAGCGATTGGTCTGAACTGCATGCACACTGCAGTTTGTGCGCTTATAATGGAAATTGTGACATATAAAAGGTGACCTTTCAGACGATCCCCTAAGATTCTGAGCCTCTTTTAATAGTGCAGAGTGCAGCTATGGATACCAAAAAGATTCAGATATGCACGTAGGAGGGAGTTGGAGTGGGGGGGTCTGTCAAGAGATCTGACCTGGAGAAAAAATGGAAGGGGGGGGGGGGGGGGGGGTAGAAAAAAATTACATTCCGGGGGCTGGGGACAACAAAAGGGGGTGAAAAGAGAGGAACGATTGTTTAATTAATTTTTTTTTTTATTTTCCTTTTGTGGCATGT
>JABJVR010000039.1:5546134-5578861 GCA_025773905.1 Chitala chitala | reverse complement strand
CCCCGCCTTGGCTGAAGCTCACAAAGAATCTGGCAGCGCAGGTTCCACTACAGAAGCCAAATACATTTTAAAGTGGCCAACCACAGACCATCACACAACAAATTTTCTGAGCTGAGCTTTTCCCTGGTTCTAGGGCATGCTGTGTACAGTGTGGCAGTTAACCCATTAAGGAGAATTTAGCTTTTACCAGGTATCAGCAATCCTTCAGTGAATGAGACTGTCCTCCCCAGGGGACACCCAGTAATAAATAGGGGTATTGTTCAATGGAGTCCTCCCTGCCCAAACAGCCTCCCTGTTTCCATGCTCTTTCAGTTCTCCGTGCCTCCTCTTAATTTAATTTCTTTCCCTTTCTCCTGCTCCTGCCCTGCTGTTCTTACTCACAAAAAGAGAAGCCTGTTTTCCACCCCCGGTGTCCGCTGACCTTGTTGCGAACAGCCGCCGTTGCCGCGCCTCAGCAAACTGCAAAGCAGGGGAAACACAGTCTGAGCACTCACAATGGGCCCCTGGACAACAGGGGACCCGTCCGGTACAAACTAGCCACCATACTCCCCCTCCCCCCACTTTCCCGCAAGTGTTCCCTGTTGTTAGTTTTGCTTTGCGGTGCAGATCTGTCAATCAGTAACCCAATTACTAAAATAATGCACCCAATTTGGTGAGCACTGAACTACAACATGGGAAGCTATTAAGTCCATCTCTCCTGCCCTCCTGGTTCAGTCGCTCCGTCATTATCTGGTTGGAAAATGGAAAAATTGCAACAAAAGCCTCAGCTTGTCAGGAATTAATAGTTGTGGGAAATCGTACCTGAATATTATTGTACATCAGCCCTTCTCTCTCCCTCCCTCCTTTTTATGCTGAATGGGTGTGATGTGTTGTTAGAACACTGCCTAGTGCTAGAGCATCATCCCTGAGTGTCGTGCTGAATCTGGGGCAGATTTGACGCCAACAGGCCGTGTTGGCACCCCCCATTTACCCACCCAACACAAGAGCCGTCATTTACACAGGTTTATGTATTTGTTAAGCACAGCGCTCGCAGATAAAATAACAGTGATGCATGTTTTGGAGGTGAACGTGGAACAGGATAGGAGGAGTCCGGAGCCATGTTCACACACATCACTCATCCGGTCCCCTGAGGCCATTGCGTGACTTTCTGTGCAACTTTGGCTTTTTGTACTGTTTGGGGAGACGGAGAACAGGTGGCACCCAGTATTAACACAACATCCATGTTTCCTTCCAAATGCTGCTCCTAAATTAATGGAGCCAATAACTCTACCTAATTAGTGGTGCAATTGGAGGGGGCAGTTTGTCGTCCAAAGGCAGAGCCAGTTAGACTCCTTGACTACTTTCTACTTATACAATTTCACTTCAAATTTCTGTTGCTTATTCTGTATCCTGCATCACTCCAGATTGTCCAGTATCTGAGGACAAAGTCGACAGCCCCGGTCTCTGGTGTGACTCTTCAGTCTGCGGTCTGCATTGTAAAATGTGTGTGAGGCCTGCTGCCAATCTTCTACCTTAAAAAAAAAAAAATCACAAAAACACATGTTCAGGTGTGCCGGTCTTCTACACCACTGCTGATTTGCAAAGTGTTTCCTGTGTTACATTGGGCAGAGCACGTTTTTCCCTGCTCGGTGCTGTGTTTCAGCACCTCGGACACAGGGTTCCTGGGGCTAGCGTATCGTCAAACGGAATCGCTTTAGTCTTTCCTGGTGCAGCCTCCATGCTAATGGACCTCTTCAGTCACGCAGCCGGTGCCACCATAGCTAACTCCATTGCTCTTCTGGCCTGTCATCGCTGCAAGTAATTCCTCGATTTTCCTCCCAGAATGCTTACCTTGCAGGGCCTTAATGAATGATTCATTAGCCTGTGCCTTTGGACTTAGTCACACGTTTGTGCGGCCCTAAAGGATGGAAATAGTGCCCCGTTAGTCGATGGAGCACAATCAATAACGTACGTTGTAGATGACAACTCCGCCCGCACTGGGCGCGCACGCCTTTAACAAGGCATTGGATTTTCGTTAACATGCGGCGTCTGAGTCTGGTGTCTGATGTGACACCGTAATGATGCTTTCAAACAACCCGATCACTGCTTTCTCAGTCGTTTCTCAGCCTTTTAGCCATTGCAGGCCCCTGCAAGCCTCTGCCAACTCTGCCACTGGAAATGGTTCGCAGTCATAACACTGCAAAAGACTTTGTGAAAGACTTTGCTTTCTCAAACAGGAAATGCTTGTGGACGTTTAAACAATTTATGCGATAACATACCTCTTAGCATCAGCTCTGATGAAAGGCTATATTGCAGGAAATTGCGGAGCAATTTAAAAAGCAGGCTTTTAACTGAAATTGTTGCAAGTCTGGGTCTTGAGAGGGCAGCAACCTGATACCCATGTGAAGAGTGCTGTGCTTAACCCGATTTTCGCCAGAGAAATATCCACCCTCAATTTTCAATAACTGAAGCACAGAACATGAATCAGGGGCCGCTTTCATAGGACACAGTCAATCTCACTGGATGGAGACATGAACAGTGCATCTGTGGTCGCTAGGGGGAAAAGCCACACAAACAGGGAAGATGTGTGGGTTTACAAATGCACAAGCATACACATACACACATACATGCACATGAGAACACACACGTCACTTCAAATCACACCATCTGCTAAGCATCTCTGTGTCTAAAAATAGTCTTATTATTACCGTTGCCTACCTGCCAACTCAGAGATGATGGCTGAGAAGTTATGCAAGTTCCTGAAATGATGTAATTTTTCAAGGAATGTGCCTTGGGTAAATAAGGAGAAAACGGCCTCCCTTTCCCGATCAATGTCTGGCTACGAATCGGTCCGGTGTATGTGTGTCTCTTTACAGTACAGTCATGATACTAAATACTTCGACTAAGGGCAAAAACGATGAACACAACATGAGTGAGCAGTCAATATGCACAGCTGCCTGGAGAAAGAATCAATATGGCTCTAGATTCATACTCACTGGCATAATTCCTGTATTGACTCCCGTATCACCGTGTAACCGTGTGTCTCCAGAGTGTCAAGGTGAGGTGACCCTCGAGCGTGCGGTGGCTGGCCCAGGGCCTCTCCTGTAATCTCCTCAAAGCCACGCGTGTTCCTAGGCCTTCGGCCTGGGAGTGTTGGATTTGCCGTTGCAGAAACAGCTCAGTTGGTCACTCAGGAAGAAGGAAGACTGAAGGCAAGGGGTGGGAGGGCGGTGTTGTTCAGCAGAAGGCTGCCCTTCCTAAAAATGGCTGCTTACCTGTACAATTTGTGTCTTTGTATTAAGAGGGAGGGGGGTGTGGAGATATGCAGGGAGGAGGGTAGGGGGCGTAGAGATGTGAGGGGGGATGGTAGGGGGTGTGGAGGTGTGCAAGAAAGAGGGTAAGAGGTGTGAAGATGTGCAAGGAGAATGGTAGGGGGTGTGGAGGGTGAAGTCTCTCTCACTGGGCTCAGCAGCTGTTCTCTGTTAACACTGTTGATGTCACCCCCCCCCCCCCCCCAAGCCCAACCGACTCCCTCCAATCTGCCAGCCTGATAAGATCGATCTCCGTGTCTGCAACAGAAGGGCCCTGTCCCTCTGTGAACTACGGTCACCATTTCGAGGTGGCAGAGGTGAGAAATGTGGCTGGACAGAAACCCGGAGCCCGGCTCACGTTCTCTCTCATTGGCAAAGGTGCAGCCTATGATCACATCTTCCAGCAACGGAGACACGACACAGCATGACACAGACAGGGTCTGTCATTTAGACGAGCCAAATACGGCCAGCTGTCTGCGATACTATACGACACAGCATGGCACAGACAGGGTCTGTCATTTAGACCAGCCAAATACAGCCAGCTGTCTGCGATACTATACGACACAGCATGGCACAGACTGGGTCTGTCATTTAGACCAGCCAAATATGGCCAGCTGTCTGCGATACTATACGACACAGCATGGCACAGACAGGGTCTGTCATTTAGACCAGTCAAATAAGGCCAGCTGTCTGCGATACTATACGACACAGCAAGGCACAGACTGGGACTGTCATTTAGACCAGCCAAATACGGCCAGCTGTCTGCAATACTATACGACACAGCATGGCATAGACAGGGTCTGTCATTTAGACCAGCCAAATACGGCCAGCTGTCTGCGATACTATACACACATCCGTTATTGTGTACAAACATATTTTTGGTCAAGTAAAAATGATGATATTAGATCATTTGAGTGTGAGCAGCATGGTGGCGTGGTGGTTAGTACTGTCGCCTCGTACCTCCAGGCCTGGGGTTCCATTCCTGCCTTGGGTCTGCGTGTGTGGCGTTTGCATGTTCTCCTTGTGCTTGGTGGGTTTTCTCCGGTTTCCTCTTACAATCCAAACACAAGCAGGTTAGGTTAATTGGTGTCTCCACATTGCCTGTAACGTGTGTGTGCCCTGCAGTGGGTTGGTGTCTCCTGGGTTGGGCTCCAGGCTTCTCATGACCCTTAACAGGATAAGCGCTATGGAAAATGAATGATCATTTAAGTTTAAAAAATGTATTTTGTGTTGCTGTGTAATAATAAGAAGTAGCATGATTTCAAACTGCCTAATTATTAATAAATAGTAGTTAAGGAAATGACAGATCTCAATTATCTGCTCACTGTTTGAAATGCTGAGTCGCCTAGATTTTTTTAAAACAAATTTCACATTCAGATTCAGACAACTTGATTGGGCAATTCTGTTCAACAGTCCACTAGTCCACAACAAACAACACAAAACTGTAACAAAAATGTACAAATGTTTTACAGTTATACAAGCGTAATGAGCAGTACTGAACAAAACAGGTAAGTGTGCAAAAAAAAAAAAAAAAACAATGGGATATTATCTGCCATAAACAACATTTAAAAGTGATGATCACCAGTTTTTAGCAGTCCAATGGCACAGGATATGAGAGAACAAGAGTAACGACTGGTTTTCCTCATGGTAGTGATGTAATGCAAAGGCTTTAGAGTAAATTTCTGAAGAATATACAATGTCTGAAGGTCTTCTTGCCTTTTTTTATTTCATTTTTCATTAACTACAGAGAGAAAAGTAGCAACAAAGTCTGTTGCACTTGTAAATTCTGTTTGCTGCCTGACAAATGTGGTTCCTTAGTGACCTTATGGTTGAGGGTCAAAGGTTATTGCAAAGATGAAGTTTCTGATTGGAAGAATGCATGTCATGACACAAAGCTGCAAGGCTAAAGATATGTACTGAAAACACTGAAATATGTTTTTTTTCTTTGCAAATTATTACGTATTTCATATACTGCAAATGTTCATGTATTAAGAATTTGCACTGCTATGGCAATATCTTAAATGTCAGTTCTAAACCCTGGTCAAAGTTCAATGATTTTTAATCAGACGACATTTCCACCCCGCCTAGCCCCACCATTTAATCGCTGTTAAAGCTGTGCTCTGACATCATTTCCATCACCGTCGAGCAATAACAGCGACGATACATTATTTTTCAAATAACCTTTTAAAATAATTCAGAACGTTATTCAGAATAACGTTTTTCTTTTCCTGCGTCATTTCACTCCCAAATTAAAACAGGTACAAATGAATGGTGCGGAACAGAAAACATTTGAGCTCAGAAAAGGTCAACCGTTAACTTCTGTACAAATGAGTAGCTGAAACAAGAAAAGTGAGGCACCATTAGTACCCAGTGGCTATTTCAGCCCATCCCTGCTGCCTGAATGAGGCTTATTTTAGCAATTACATCGCTTGGAATCTGCTGTCCATCATTCGTCGCTTCACCATTAGCCCCACCTCCCCAGGAGATTCTGTGCTTTAAGTTGTGGGTTTTCATGTTGGATTTAGAGTAAAATGCAAAGCGCATTTTTAGAGAAGATTCAGCATTTTGGCTTTTTTTTTTTATCCCACCAGTGTCTGGCTTTAATGAGCTTCCAGCTCAGACTGCTCAGGGAAAATCGGGAAAATCTGAAGCTGACAAAAATGGGATGGTGGGGGGAGGGGGTGTCTGTTTCAGTGTCAAACTTCTGTTATAATCATGACAGATCTGACTTTGAAGATGAACACATAGTGTCAAGTGAAATGGTTCTTAAATCAATACAGTTCGCACCGCACGCCCTGAATTCATACATTTGTGGTACCTATATTTATACAAAAATATCTAGCCATAGTCTTACCACTGACATGAGCCATGTCCACTCTTTGTGACACTTAACGCTGTTCTGCTGCGTGTTCTGGTCCTTGTTAGTGTGCACATGTAGTAGGAGCCGGTCAGGTGCTAAAGCTGGGTTAGACAGCAGTCACTGCTGAAGAACATCACGCCCCAAGCTGGGAGCGCAGCGTGTCCTAAGGGGGAAAAAAGGAGGGGTTTCGGGCTGCGTTAGGTCAGTGGCGGACTTAGGACACTTTTTCAGGTATGGAGGATTAAGCAGACGGTTTGTTGAGTAAGCGGTGTTGGTGTGTGTCCGATGCCCTTCTCTGTAATTCCCGTTGCTAAAAACACAGGGCCGGGTTATGCTGTCAAACGCCGGCAGCAGAACTTCAGCTGCAATAAACCCCTCTGCTGGAGTTGTTCTGCTGCTTGATACAGAGTGAGATACCACTGCAGCGCCTTATCAGATGTATGAATTATTAAATAGAGGCATTGATCCACACAGGTCTAGTCAAATGTCGGAAGGATCCATAACAGACTGGCGCTTTGAAGTGACGGTGCTCCCCAGAAGCATTTTTTGACGGTAGAGAGCCGACTTCCTCATGGGTCAAATCAAAGGCGTGGGCTGGCAGCGTTTATACAAGCGCGTTACGTGAGCGGAGCCATCTTTATCAGAGACGCTTCGCCTAAATGCTGTGAAACCAGCTCGGCCTTGAACTAGCTGGAAGGAAGGGCGTGCTTATTGGGCCAGGGGGCATGAGTCTTACAAAAGAATGGCGGTGCATTGTGGTCCGCACACAGTCACGTTTGTTCTCAATCCTCCTAACCGCGGCTGCGGCATTTACCAACCACGCAGAGAAGCTGCAAATAGCTAAAATGCGAGAGCATTACTGGGACTGACAGATGAGGCATTTAGAAGAATGCTGTGTAAGAAACCAGTGCAGAGGCAGCATAAATTTTAATGGCCAAAATGCCATTCCCCACGTATGTGTACAGAACAAACAGTGTAGGGTTTTCTCTAGAACAGCCCTCATTACCAGGGTTTCTCCATAAACAATGTCTGTGTAGAAATGGCAGTCTTTGCACTCATTGCATTCATTACAGCTCCTGATTTGTACCCCCCCCACCTCCCACCAGCACAACTCCTGCAGTTACATGACATCATCATAGGGCCCGTTAATATCAGAGGTTCTGGGCTATGAAAGCCAAAGGTCTGGGCAGCACATGCATCCTACTGATGTGTGCTTTAATTGCCGGCAACATTGTTCTCTTAGCAGAAATATTTCACATATTGCACAAATAAGCCCCCCCCCCACACACACACACACAAACACACATAAACTTCTTGCTCAATGTTATGAAAATAACTGTATAAAAGAAAACCCGAAAAAGCATACTGTACCAGCGTTAGTCCTATCAAAGAGCATTGTCTTTAATAATATGAGCGGTAATGAGAAAAATCCTAGTCTTTTTCACACATTTTTCCCTTTATTACTTTCCTCCGCAGTCTCTCATTCTGCTCCCCCCCCCACCCCGCTCACCCTGCTGCCGTGACATAAATAGAATGTAAAACAGACGTTTGTAAGACATGTGCTCACAGACAGCACAGAGTCACGGCAAGACCTTCTACAGTATCCATCTCCATCAAACTTCACTCCCTGCCACTCCTCACTTCCCGGCCGATGCATCTTGCTTAAGGAGGCCGAGCGGGCGCCTCTAACTCGACAAGCGTGGGGACAGCGGTGTGTGTGTATGTGTGTGTGTGTGTGTGTGTGTGTGTGTGTGTGTGTGTGTGGGGCGTGCTGTTGGGGGGGCTTGCGTTATTAAAACACTTTTTGTGAAGCGCCTGTTAATAAAGCAGCCAGGAACTACACTGTCAGCCCATCCGCAGATTAAAATACTGACTGTGATTTATTCTGCTTTTGTGACAGGACTGACACCTCTTCACCACCCCCCATTCACGTCAAACTGCCTCAAGTCCTGGTGCTTCAATGTCAAATCACTAGCCTGGTGTTTGAATGATCTGAATGCCTAATGAGGTGTGAAGTTTATTTGTTCCTGTGAGGCCTGCACATTATAACTCTCCCTGTATTTGCATATACAATCAGATGTTAATGAAAACTGTACACTGTGCCAAACTTGACATAATGCAAAAATTTTGCATGGAATTTGTCATGTGTTTAAGGCTGGTGTGCTGCTCCCGAGAACCGATGGCAATTTAATGGAGAATTACAGAAAAATAAGTGATTTTCAATTTACAACTAAACAGAAACTGGATGGAATACCGATGGATTTAGAGCAAAAAGACTTGCCAAAGACTTTTTTTGTTGTTGTTGCTGAGGGTCTAATGTTGGATTGCAGATTAAACATCGGGAAGCGTTCCCGCACAGGAAGGGCCAGTTCATGCTGGGTTCTTGGAGGTGGCGTCATTTGAGCCGACATCCTGTAAAGACTCACTGTGGGAGTGAGATTTAGCAGCAGGGGCAGCTCTGAAAGCACTTGCAATATCATAATTTATCCTGTGTTTGAAAGTAGTCAGCAGCATTACTGTAAGTATACTGTACACAAGAGTTACAGAAAGCACCAGGTAGATCAGCAGCATTTAACAGTTCTCTGGGTAGGCAAGTGTAGTTTTTATTGAAAAATCATTTTATGTTTTCTTTTACATTCAAGGGGGACTTGTTTTATCTTTGCTTCAGTAGGAACACGAACTACGGTATCCGTTATTCAAAAAAAAATTGGGATCGTGTCCAACAGGTTCAGAGGAAATAACCCGTCCCATTCACACACACACGCACACGCCAGAGCCCCAGCCCTAACAGGCCCATAAGGCTGCCCACTGAAGTGCCACACAGAAAACACAGGCAAACACAAACATGTAGCTCAAAAGCAAGGGGAGCAATTCTCAGTAGGAGGCAGTCTCTAATGAGATACTTAATCCAAACCGATTTAATAAACTGCCCTATGGAAGCCCATTTCTGCCAGGGAGAAAAAAGAAATGCTATGGTATTCCAGAATTCCAACTATATAAGTAAGAATTCTGAGGATTTATCCAGCAGTTCCAACTTTGTAAATTAGAATTGTGACTTTTTATCACGTGCTCCAGCATAAACGCCTTCTTATTTCTCTCTTATAGTCACGCACACGTCACTCTTTATAATAAAGTTTTCTTCAAGTGATAAAGCAGTTTTTTTAATTCAGCACCTGAAATGTGACTGCTGGCTCACTTTTTGAATACCGTGTGACTTTGTCCACACATATTTATGACAATTCGGAATTCTTTTCGTGAGAACGGCACCAGTTAGCACTTCCACAATAAAAAAGTTTAACTGAGACGTGGGCCGCCCTAATATGCATTATTTTGTATTTCCCTGTCAGTTCAAATCTGAAGCGTAAACGTGTCTCTGAAGAAATTCACCAAGCAGCTGTTTTGGACACACATAATAACAGAAGTAACAGTATACACTGGCAAAAAAGAAAATATAAATTTTTACTAGTTTGCCAGTCAAACTTTGATGAGCAGCTAAACTATGTGTCACACTGGATTGGTGGAGAAAAACGCTGGAATTGATTTTTTTAAATTGTTCAACAGTGCCTCTTAAACAAGTACAGAAGTTGTGAGTAGGAGCACAGCTTAACCTTTTTCATCTTATCCAGTAGACAGGAGGAACTTCTGTATTTTATTAGTGTAATAACAAAGTCTGAGCACACCCTGGAAAGCAATTAGAATGAGATCAATAAGTAACTAAACACTGAAAAGGCATCAACAGATATTGGGAGAGCAGTCATTATGAGGGTCCTCAGTCTGAGTTTGAAAAGTTATTGGTAGTCAGGCCCCAAGTTGTGAGGACAAGAGTGCTTTACAGCTTGCACTGCAGCCGGGATAATGGAGGAGTGGGGCTTCCGTGGCTGGGATAAAGGAGAGGCGGACTCCAGGCGAGCGAGCTGAGAGTTTGACGATATGCTGCAGTCTATGGATACTTAGGAAGAACCAAAGGTATATGAGGGCATGTTAAACAGCCATCTGCATGCTTGAAGATGACACAGCCAGGGATTTGGGGGTGGTCAGGGGTCTGTCTGCAGAGCTGAAGGGTCAAGGCTCTGTCTGTCTACAGAGCTGAAGGGTCGGGGCTCTGTCTGCAGAGCTAAAGGGTCGGGATTCTGTCTGCAGAGCTGAAGGGTCGGGGCTCTGTCTGCAGAGCTGAAGGGTTGGGGTTCTGTCTGCAGAGCTGAAGGGTCAGGGTTCTGTCTGTCTACAGAGCTGAAGGGTCGGGGCTCTGTCTGCAGAGCTAAAGGGTCGGGGTTCTGTCTGCAGAGCTAAAGGGTCGGGGTTCTGTCTGCAGAGCTGAAGGGTCGGGTCTCTGTCTGCAGAGCTGAAGGGTCGGGTCTCTGTCTGCAGAGCTGAAGGGTCAAGTCTCTGTCTGTCTACAGAGCTGAAGGGTCGGGGCTCTGTCTGCAGAGCTAAAGGGTCGGGGTTCTGTCTGCAGAGCTAAAGGGTCGGGGTTCTGTCTGCAGAGCTGAAGGGTCGGGTCTCTGTCTGCAGAGCTGAAGGGTCGGGTCTCTGTCTGCAGAGCTGAAGGGTCAAGTCTCTGTCTGTCTACAGAGCTGAAGGGTCGGGGCTCTGTCTGCAGAGCTAAAGGGTCGGGGTTCTGTCTGCAGAGCTGAAGGGTCGGGGTTCTGTCTGCAGAGCTAAAGGGTCAGGGTTCTGTCTGCAGAGCTGAAGGGTCGGGGTTCTGTCTGCAGAGCTAAAGGGTCGGGGTTCTGTCTGCAGAGCTGAAGGGTCGGGCTCTGTCTGTCTGCAGCACTGAAGGGTTGGGGCTCTGTCTGAAGAGCTGAAGGGTCGGGGTTCTGTCTGCAGAGCTGAAGGGTAAAGGCTCTGTCTGCAGAGCTGAAGGGTCAGGGCTCTGTCTGCAGAGCTGGAGAGTTGTGGTTCTGTCTGCAGAACTGAAGGGTCGGGGTTCTGTCTGCAGAACTGAAGGGTCGGGGTTCTGTCTGCAGAAGTGAAGGGTCGGGGTTCTGTCTGCAGAGCTGGAGAGTTGTGGTTCTGTCTGCAGAGCTGAAGGGTCAGGGCTCTGTCTGCAGAGCTGGAGAGTTGTGGTTCTGTCTGCAGAAGTGAATGGTCGGGGTTCTGTCTGCAGAGCTGGAGAGTTGTGGTTCTGTCTGCAGAGCTGAAGGGTCGGGGTTCTGTCTGCAGAGCTGAAGGGTCAGGGTTCTGTCTGCAGAACTGAAGGGTCGGGGTTCTGTCTGCAGAGCTGAAGGGTCAGGGTTCTGTCTGCAAGTGTTCTGAGTGCCCATCTGTGCGTGAGGAGCAGCAATCATGAAAGAGAAAACAAGTGGTACATGGAAAGAGAGAGAGCATGAGAGAGCATGCACAAGAGAGCGTGCACACCAGAGAAAGAGTGCACGAGAGAGCATGGACGAGAGAGCACAAGAGTGTGCACATGAGTGAGAGAGTGTACGAGAGAGGTGAAAGAGATAGAGGGAAAAGCATGAGAGAGAGAGATAGAGACAGTGAAGGTTGGGGGAGAAGGCTGGCGCCCAGTGCTCTTGCTGTACCCTCCCCCCACCTGCTGCCAGCTGGAGAGAGGCATTAAATAATTCACAGACCCAGTCCTGACAGGGCGGAGGCCCTGAAATATTGATGGCCCCCAATCGGATCACAGTCCCACTGACCCGCATTGCCGCGCACGATGGATTCATTATACATCACAGCTTCCCCTGGCCACCTGCAGCAGGCACTGAGTACACTCCTCTGCCGTCTTTCTGCCTGCTCTTCCCTCACTCTCTACCACTGCCCCCCTCCCCTCCTGATGACAACAGATTTTCTTGATCCCTCAGAATCAGATGCTTCATCCCAACCAACACCCCCATCTTCACTTTAACATTGGGACCACCAAACGACAACACTTTAACCTGTGATGTATTACTTTTCTGGCACTGTCCTCCTTCCCTTCATTCTCCTTCTGCTGTACAGCCCTTGGTGTTCCCGTTCCTCTATCTATGGTTTTATTTCTGTACTTCTCTGCCCCCCCCAACCCCCTGGCTGCCCTTACGATCCCGTGGTTATTTGTCAGCGAGTGCCATGTGATTCATCACTACTTTTGTTTTATTTTTCCCCTCCCATTCCAGCAATACCAGAAGTCCCGGGTTAATCTTTCCCAGTCAATATTTAATATCGGCAAGACGTATGGCCATTTCTCTGTGCGTTCCCAGCATGCATAGGTGAGCCCCCACCACCTTTTGTTTGCTAAATATGAGGGAAGCGAGATGAGCCCGATTGAGTCTATGTTCTCAAAGGGAAGGCTTCAACTCCAATTACAAATGTTTTCAGGTGGATTAAAGCTGATTTCCTTAAACAGGCAGGCCTGCATTGGTGAAACCCATTTGTGACTGCCAAGCGGGGACTTCTGGGAGATAACGCTCACTCTTTGGAGCTGAGTAGCGACACCCTCTGTAACATCGATGTAAATATAGTGTATTTGATTTGCTTAGTGTTATTTTAGGAAAACTACCGTTATTGTGGCAAAAAGAAGTTGATTAATGTGCAAGAAATTCTGTGACAACCATCTTACCTTTTTGCTCTCATTAAATCCAGCACACAATATAGTCCATTGTATATTTTTGAATTTGTTTTGGACAGCCGTGCTAAAATTAATTCCCAAAACTCTCACAGTATGGATTTATTCATTGAGGCAATTAAGCAAAACCTTGTAGTAGCTTTGACAAAAATGCCAAGTCAATTTAGTCATAATTTCAGTGCTAGGTTAACTGACAAGCACCACTGCCTGCAAAAGACCATAAAGAGTATATTTTATGGAATTTACTCAATTGACCAAACGTTGAGAGACCTGCATGTGAACACATGCCTCGGCGTTGCCGCAGAGGCCTGTTTTCCGGCTCATAAATTAGGTGATGCTTGCAGTTCGATGGCACATCGACAGAGTTTGTTCGTATGAGCAATAAGACCTACATGGAGATGACTTGTTCTTCCCCGTTCGCCAGAGCAGATGACATGGGCGTAAAGGCCTAACTTTTTTTAATGATGCTTTGTGAACGTTCTCAAGTGTTCCACAGTCTCTCCTCTTTAATCAGATTTTCTTTTTCCTGTTTGAACAAGGGCGGAACTTACACCCAAGGAGCTGGAAGCCTGCCTTACTTTCCCACGCTTTCTCTTCTGCCCAGACTCCATCTTTCGCACCTCAGGGCGTGTGTCACCTGAGCCGTAACTCCAATCCTGTGAAAGTACGGTGAGTTTAAACATGTCCCCGAACAGAGTCCAAATCCTCACAGTCCTCACCTAGTCAGAGACGCTGTCAGTCTTTCTTTGTTTTTCTCCTCAGCTAAGTCTCTAATTGCAAGTATGTGAAAGCTATGCCGTCTTATCTGGTATATCAGATGTCAGTCCGATGCTTATTTAAACATTCTGTACAAACTGTAGGATCTTATAGACTGAAGCTGGACACCAATTGCAAACAGGTCTTTACAGGAGAACATGGTACTAATACTGCATGGTACGCATTTATAAACATGCTCAAAAGTGACATTGAAGCTGTGTTTATTACTGAGCTTGAATGCTCATTACCATGGGCGTTTCTCTGCACGTGTTTTCACTTTCCCTGTTCAAGCTTTACAAGACAACTTCTCCACGGTTCTTGGGTTTGCGGTGATCTGAGCTCCTTTTTTTCCCTAAATATCCAGCTATATAAATGAATAAAACTTTATAAAAGAGTCAACCGCGCAACTAAATTTAAAAGGCTAAATGTCTCACAACTGACAAGGAGAGAAGAATATTTTAAGTGTTCAGCACAGACAGTGGGAGTACCTGCTGTCATGCCTCGATTCCAAAAAAAAAGTTAAAAATACGGTACGTTTTTAACAGTCTAGAATAGTCTTCCCTGAACTTTCATCTCCCCAATTTTCCATTTCAAAACTGAACTGAAAAACTGAATTGTGCGCATTTAAAGAATATTTCATTTACAGACATACAAAAAAACTGAATAACTTGATACATATTTATTACCTTTTGGTGCTGTGCTCAGTCCGTATACAGCATCAAACAGCACCAATGACACATCGATTTTAGCTTTTAAAACTCAACGTTTGTCTGGTTGTCAGTGCCTCAGGCTGCTTCGGACAGTTGCTGTTCTGATTCACAGGTGTCTAAATCCATTATTTATGTCAACATCTACTTGTGTTGTTCCCCATACATCGTCTTCTTAAAATACCTATGCCATGTTTACCCAAAAACTACCTCTGTGTTATGACTTGTTAAGCTAAGAATGCCTGCCTTTCTTTTTCATCCAAATTCAACTAAAAGCACTGTAACTGCCGTGCCCTGATCAAATGACAAAACCAGGGTCTCAGGAAAAGACGAAAAGGCAGGGAGATGCCAAGCCACAGATGTGACACCCACCAGCAGGGTTACCCTACTAATTGGAGCCAGTAGGCTCATGGGTAGTGGCAGGCCAGTGCTGTGAAGTAGACCCCCCCCCTTCCCACGACAACATCAGAATTCCACCCCCACATTAAACTCTCTCTCAAAAGTATCTCGTGTCACTGCAGGAGATCCAATGTCATGACGGCAGAGTTTGACAGGAGGGTTTGCAAGACAGAAGTCCGACAAGACAGAATCATACGTAACAACTTGTCTGATCAGGCAAGCAATAACTAATCTGCGGCTCATTTCCCAAAAGTACCACAGCATTACGATAATACCGGGCTGCGCTGAACTCCACTGAAGCAGTACGATACAGCTGGGAAATGTCCCTAAGATTACTTATTGCCTACCTGACAAGATTGGTTTGCACAAAACACGCGATATCTAGTCTGGTCAGGCAATCAGTAATGTGACTGGGTGTGCTGGTCAGGGCGCTAGGTTGCAAACCCTACCAAGAATTTATCAACCTCTACAACCATGCAGCCCAGCTCCGTCTCTCCACCTGCCAGCCCCCTGGTACAATTACAGTGAGGTTTGTTAAAAACGACTTCTGAAAGTGGCAGCAAAGTTCCAGTCCGCCACTTCCATGTCATCTGCATTTGTAAATAAATCATGAGCTGAGGCAGAATGGTAGCCTTTTCCTTTCACAGTCTTTTATAGATGAAGCGTACATTAATGGAATGCGGCCCAGCCAAAGGTGACGTCACAAGGCGTCCGAACATCTGAAGGGGCTCCCTTATCACTCCCCCAGTGTCCTCACACGAAGAATAAAGGACTGTCACATAAAAAGCTGTCTTATCAGTACCAGAAAGTAATGTTGACAATCAGTTTAGTGCAAAGTTTAACGTTCATAATCCAGTTTACTTCCGTTTCTACGCAGCATATACCACCCAAGCAAAGGTAAAAATCTTCAATTGGTCCTGGCAATTAGCACATAATCCCTGTTCTTCAAACGCAGCATTGCTGCTTTCCCGCCTGTCGTACGGCGAACAGAGACAAATCGCCCCCCCAACACAGGCGCACACAAGTAATTTCTTTTAACAGGTAACGCGTCGTGTGCTTACGCGCTCTCCCGTCGCGCTCAGCTCTCTCGCTGCGAATCGATATGATTCCTCCACAAGCACAGTTATTAGTACGGCTGTGATAGCCAGCTCTGACAAAGCCGAGTGAAACCACGGGGAGGCTTCTGGAGACGGCCTTGCAGCACCATATGGCCTTTTCTGTGTCTCGATAATAATTTCACATTTTGCACAATGGATGCGCGTCAGATGCGTGTTACATGAAAGCGCTGAAGTGACGCACATTTAGAACCGCCTCACCCGATCACCGGGTAGCGATAATGCAAAATACAGCAAAAAATAAAATAAAAGTACAAATCCACCCTCCATGCACTGAACCACTACAGGAGGTCTGGAGCCCATCGCAGGAAACACAGGGCAGGGCACAATCCACCGCAGGGAACAGGCACACGTACACACACTACGGGCAAGTTGGAGACACCAATCAACCTAACCTGCATGTCTTTGGACTGTGGGAGGAAACTGGAGAACTGGAGACCCACCAATCACACAGACGCAAGGAGGGAATCGAACCCCAGGCCTGGAGGTGCAAGGCAATGATGCTAACCACCACAAGGCAATGTGTTTGAATAAATAATTTTAAAATTGAGTGCAAAGGAGGACATGGCCATCTCTGTTTACACCGGAGGAGAGGGTTTCAGGACAGCAGTGGTCTTTTGCTTTAAATGCTCAGATGGATAGGAAAGGTCAGCTTCAAGTTTCATGACTGCTGTTCTCAGTGTCCACGTGTAACGGCACGCCTTGTGTTTTCCTCGTATTTTCCCCATGTTTTCAAATTAACCCCCAGTCACTGAAAGCACAAAAAAAAATGTAATAATGACACGCTGATGGATAGCCCTGCGTAACAGCGAGGAAATTAAATGAGAACTCGAGAGCCCGCCGACATCAGAAATGGGTCAGCCGAGCCAACAGGAACTGGTGAGGCAATAACAATTTCTTTAAAAAATAAATAAATAAAAATAAATGAATTTCCCTGCGCCCATTCCAAGTGTGGAATAGTCCTGAGTTACTGATATGCAGTGTTCTTAGCCCACGGCAGTCCTAACCTTTTCTCAGTGTTTGACTTTTTAATTTGCACCCCTCACCTGCTGCAACTGATTTTAAAAACTGACCAACGTTACAGAGCAGGAACAAGAAGCGCACCAACATTTATCCCGATGGGTAAATACTGGCATTTAAAAAAAATCTTGTGTCCTTTAAAGTTCCTTACTTAACTTACTCAAGTACGGGCATGCTTGCTTGTACTCGCAAATGAACGTGTTCTAGCGCAGGAAAGCTTTCGCAAATGCAGTTTGGCGAAACACCTTCTCAAGGAGCATTTTTATAGTTTCCTATTTTTCCAGTTTTTTTCCACCTCCTCTCATGCAAGAATCACCTGTGTCATTAATATTTCGTTTTTACACTTAATGCACACACTGGCTGTCTTGGTGTAATGCATTCTGCATTATATTTGGTGTGCATAATTCATGCAGGGGCCCACGCAATTAAGCTCGTGTGTAGCAGCATGCTGCGGGATAAAATTTCAGAGATAAGCGTTTTCTCGGGCTGCTTTCATTCCTTAATGAGAAGCTGAGGACAACTCCAGAGCATGTCGGTTTACTTGCGGCAAGAGTGAGCCGATAAAGACGTTAGTTTGGACGGAGCTGGCACGAGTTTGCTGGAGGCGACGCTCGTTTACTGAGCAGTAAGTGTGAACTACCCAGGAACATCTTATTCTGTTGTGGTGCCAGCGTACTGGCACAGTACAGGTAGAGCAGATGCCAGGGCAGTTCTGTGCCTGTAATCCCCTGCCCCCACCCAACGGCTTTAAATGAATTACTTCTGGACTGTCATTGAAACAATTAAACACTGATGTTTTCATACTGCTAGTACCAGAAGTGTTTTGTCCTTTCCTACAGGCAACAGCGGTAATTATAGCACTACTACTAGCTTATCACAAGCCCCTCCTCCCCGTGAATGTGACCCTCGTGCTGTGCCGCGGGACGGCTGACAAATGACACGCGTCTGCCGATGACAAACACGGGGTCTGGATGTGCCGTGTGCTCCGTGTCAGCCGAGGCCTGCGATGAAATGTCAGTTAACTCAGTGCCATTTCTGTTGTTTTGGAACAATAATCGTGTATCACAATTAAAATGTTCTTGTACCCTGAATCAGGAGCCTTATTGTCAAGTACCGCAGTTGTGTGTGTGTGTGTGTGTGTGTGTGTGTGTGTTTCCCATGAGAGGGTGTGGGGGGTATAGTGCCTCCTGTAAACACATTGGAACATGCTCCCCACCACAACATAAACATGTATCCAAGGCCACAGTAGATATCCAACAGAAAACTGTCCCGTATGATATGTGCAAATTTTCCAGGACGTGTAATTAAATAAATAATGGCATAATAATTAATGTAAACTTTTCCTTCTGCTCAGATGGGTTCCAATTATCCAGTCAGTAATGAGGAAATAACAGCGCTTCTTCATGCCCGCGGTGAAGAATTATCCAACAATATTTAGGTCCGCAAGTCCCACTTGTGTTCGAAACTCATTATTCATCGGTAACGTTGCAGACTGGTGTGGCAGTCATTTTGAATTAAAACTGTCACGTCCAGCAGCTCGTCTGTTTCCTTCAAACCCTTGCCTCATTTAGGTGGCGTCTCTCCAGTTTGCCTGAAAGCACTTGATGTTTCTGGAGTGTGCCTGCAGAATGCTAAAACGGTGGGACAAGAGTTTTTTTCTTGTTGCCCTGTGGTTGGTTGGCACCCCACCCAGTGTCTCTTGATCTACGCCCTGTGCTTCCTGGAATGGGCTCCAGGTTTCCTGCAACCCTGAATTGGATAAGGCGGTTTAGCGGATGGATGGATGGTGTTTTCTTGTTCATATTTTAAGACTGCCAAATTGCATGTTGTTTTTTTTCTTTGTTTTTGTTTGTTTGTTAAAATTTCTTTGAAACTGCTGTTTTCTCAGGAGTTGGGGTCCCTGATGACTCCCCCCCCCCACACACACACACACACACACACACACACACACACACACACAGACAATAAATACTTTTATTTAGCTTAAACGTCTGACAAATATAGATGAAAAGAATTTATAATAGCCTACAAGATTAATGGAATGAAACATTTTAACATAGGGGAAAAAGTGTCACGAATCCCAGGAAAATACAATGTACTTTTTGTATGTTACTTTGTCTCTGTGAGTACATCAGTTACATGTAAAATAAAAAATTTGAAAAGGTTTAACTCCCTTCTTTGGACTTTACAAAAGCAACGAGTTCATTCTTTTCAGAGATTGGGTAATGTCCGTTTTGGAGACACACGGTTCTAGGCTGCATTCCTTTCTCGTTGTCAGGAATTTACGGAGTTTTGCTTTTATTTCGAGTAAGATTTGAGGAGGAGAGGACACCCGTCGTCGGCCGGCCGCCAGCGTCAGGCTCCTGGAAAGGGAGAGCCCGCTACGTGGGTCGATGGGAAGGGCCCTCTGTGGGAGCGGCACGACACACGACCTGCTGCCGCACTTGTGAGGAGCTGTTAAAGTGAACGGCCAATAAAAGTGTGCATTGATTAACTGGCTGGGGCGGTGTGTGTGTGGGGGGGCTGCCCTCCCTGGCTGTGCCTTGCCTTATTACTGCTTGTTCTGTTCTGTTCTCCACTGTGTAAATATATACTGCAGATCAATGTTGCTAGTGGAAACACTGCTAGCTGTTGTTTAGGAGTGAGCTCTTGAAACAAGGGTCTGCCAATTACACTTACATTATTTCTTTAAAACTGAAATTTCCATAAATATTTTATATACTTTATTATTGGTACTTACTGTGCTGTCTTACTGGAAAAAAAATGAATACAAATTCTGGAGTGTGCCTGCAGAATGCTAAAACGGTGGGACAAGAGTTTTTTTCTTGTTGCCCTGTGGTTGGTTGGCACCCCACCCAGTGTCTCTTGATCTACGCCCTGTGCTTCCTGGAATGGGCTCCAGGTTTCCTGCAACCCTGAATTGGATAAGGCGGTTTAGCGGATGGATGGATGGTGTTTTCTTGTTCATATTTTAAGACTGCCAAATTGCATGTTGTTTTTTTTCTTTGTTTTTGTTTGTTTGTTAAAATTTCTTTGAAACTGCTGTTTTCTCAGGAGTTGGGGTCCCTGATGACTCCCCCCCCCCACACACACACACACACACACACACACACACACACACACACAGACAATAAATACTTTTATTTAGCTTAAACGTCTGACAAATATAGATGAAAAGAATTTATAATAGCCTACAAGATTAATGGAATGAAACATTTTAACATAGGGGAAAAAGTGTCACGAATCCCAGGAAAATACAATGTACTTTTTGTATGTTACTTTGTCTCTGTGAGTACATCAGTTACATGTAAAATAAAAAATTTGAAAAGGTTTAACTCCCTTCTTTGGACTTTACAAAAGCAACGAGTTCATTCTTTTCAGAGATTGGGTAATGTCCGTTTTGGAGACACACGGTTCTAGGCTGCATTCCTTTCTCGTTGTCAGGAATTTACGGAGTTTTGCTTTTATTTCGAGTAAGATTTGAGGAGGAGAGGACACCCGTCGTCGGCCGGCCGCCAGCGTCAGGCTCCTGGAAAGGGAGAGCCCGCTACGTGGGTCGATGGGAAGGGCCCTCTGTGGGAGCGGCACGACACACGACCTGCTGCCGCACTTGTGAGGAGCTGTTAAAGTGAACGGCCAATAAAAGTGTGCATTGATTAACTGGCTGGGGCGGTGTGTGTGTGGGGGGGCTGCCCTCCCTGGCTGTGCCTTGCCTTATTACTGCTTGTTCTGTTCTGTTCTCCACTGTGTAAATATATACTGCAGATCAATGTTGCTAGTGGAAACACTGCTAGCTGTTGTTTAGGAGTGAGCTCTTGAAACAAGGGTCTGCCAATTACACTTACATTATTTCTTTAAAACTGAAATTTCCATAAATATTTTATATACTTTATTATTGGTACTTACTGTGCTGTCTTACTGGAAAAAAAATGAATACAAATTTTCATCCGATCCAGTGCTCAGAGTCGTTTTGAAGTTCTGTGACTTTATTTGGAAATATTTTTAATTGGTATATGGTTTATGGTTTTCCTATGAGGCAGTGTCTCCTGTGCTAAATGAAATAAATTCCACATTTAGATGAATTCAGCACAGGTGGTTTGGTACAAAAGTGTCACTTGCTTTTAATGGTGAAAAAACATCTTCAGCGAATTAGCATAATGAAGCAGGCTACATTTTTGCATTTTGCTTTGGAACGGTCTCTTAGTGCACTGTGGTCGAGATGCGCAACATGGCACATTTGAGTGTGTTCGGATCACTCGGTGACGTTCAGATCTCAACTTGGCCCTGGCGAGCCCCTGCCAGCGCCTCTTGAGCACGTGGCCATTTGATTCATGTTCACAAAGTGACACCCTCATCAGCACCAGAGATGGATAAATGCTGATGCTAATGAGTTCTTGTGCAGCAGGGCTGACAGACCCTTTTGTGTAAGAGGCTTGGTGGAGGCAGTGTGTGACCTCTGTATTCTCTCCTTTTCCCACTTGTCCTCACATTCCTCCGATTTCTCTTGCCCCTTTCTAGGCATGTTTGTATTGTAACTAAATCAAGGCTGCTTGAGTCTACATGTAGGTGCTGCAGATTACATCCAGGAGCATTCTGTACTGGGCGTGCTCTGCTCACCGCAGATATTAGCATTTAGCATAGGATGAGAACTCGGACTCAAGGAAATTAGCATTGGGCTATCCAGCATGCTTGCACAGGGCACGTGGCAAGAGCTCCACTTTTGCATCTGTGATTGCAGCGTTTAACCATTCTTCTATTCAGAGAAACGGGTAAGAGCAAATTGCAAAACATCAAGATGCGTTACATGGGTTGGAACCTTTGTACGTCGTCTTCGGGGCTATCTGGGACATTTTCCGTACTGACCGTGGAAAGGTCCTTATGTGTGAGCACTTGTCGTTCCCACCCTGCTCCCAGAGGGACACTAATGTCACTGTTTGCACAATCTTAATTTCTGATTTAGAGCGTGGCGAGCATATTCTTTTACCAGTTACGGGGCAAAGTCACCCCTCTGCTCTCTCCGCTTCTTTTATTCTGCCTTTGTGAGTCACCAGCAGCTTTGTTCTGCCTTTTCTGAGATGGTCTGGCTGGGTGACCACGGCGAAAGACTCCCACATGTGGCCCTGAGCAGGAACGGCATCACTCCCCTCAACATAAGTTGATAAAACACTCCCCATGAAACGCCGGCCGATTCATGTCTGTACGAAGGAAGTATGTTTCCGATGGACCCTTCGGTGCATAAGGTTTGTCAAGTGCACCAACGCGCTTAGAGATTAAAAAGCAGAAAGAAGTTCTGTCCATCCTTTCCTCTCCACACCTGGCTTCTGTTATAAATCAGCACACACACCTTCTGTTTCCCTCCTTCCTCCTTTTTTCCTGCTGCGGTTTTCCACTGTTTTTAGTTGTCCACTTTCCACTTTCTCGCTTTGCTTGACCTTCGCTTTTGTCCAAAAATCACATGATCGCTTGGCATTTAAGGCGGATAATGTTGAGGAAGTGGGGGGGTAGCACTGTTTGTCCAAAAAGCAGCAGTTAGAGAAAACTGTTCTTAGTGGTCCATAAGGCTACAAAGCCAAACGTAACCCCACAGTGAGACAGCGATACGGAAAGTGTGTAGGATCAAGAGAGGGGGACGATAAACCACCATTATTATGACTAGAACCATTCTGACATGACTGCAGAATGTCTCCCACACACCACAGGCTGGGCAAATTGAATGCACCTCTGTTATTACAAATAAACCAGTGTAACCCTGGAGGGCCTAAGTATAAATAATAATAATCTGAGAATTGGGGGGGGATTCCCTCCAGTGCCTTAATTTCATCACCGTGGATTGGCAGAGAGCGGCAAACCTGGCACTCAAACTGACTTTTTTGTTCAGCTCTTGTCACAAATCTCAGAGGGGCGCGGGCTTGTCCAGCGGGGGATAAAGCTGTAGATTTATCGCACCAGTGGCAGAGCAGGGGAGGGGGAGGGGGCTGGGACTTTATAAAAATTTAATGAATGCTCTTATCACTGCTTTCGGCAGCACACGAGCCACCCGAGAATCGCGGCCACTGGCTGGAGTTATGAAGGTCTCCCCTCCGCGTGGTGAGAGGGGCGTCTGGTGACCGATGCTCAGTCTGGAACCTGGCCCACTTTTGCTCGTTGCGCGAAGCGGGGAGCTTGATTAGCACAAAGCCTCTGCGTGAAACCGCATGGACTCCTTTGTAACTGTGCTTGGCATGAAGCGGCGCTTCCATTCAGACTCGTTCGTCTTTTTCAAATGGCACACAGTCTTCCTTTATTAGGTGCACTATGTAAATCGGAGCATCTTCTATTGCGTCTTATTTTTACATTTTAAAACGCACCATATTGTATTTTTAAAATGTCATATGTTATGTAACGTTACCAACTGAAAATGTACGAGAGGGAATGCTGGAAAGGGCAGGGTTTCAATATTCCTACCTTTTCTTTTCCACATCACAAACCTTTGCTAAATAAGTGGGTGAAAACTGTGTGGTCTTCTCCAGTCCCTGGGCTGGTTTTCCTGTGTGATGTCCTCCAAGTCCTGACCTGTCTCCTGCAAAGTGCTGGGTTTTGTCTACACTGGCATCTCTGCCCATTCCCCGCCACTCTGCTGGGCCCCTTATTATGACTTTTAGTCTCGGTGTTTTGCTTTATTGCCGTCATTAGATGACATGCCGATCAGATGAATTTTGAGCCAGAGCTCAATGCTGCCCCCTGCTGACAGCCGAGTATACAAACACCTTTTTTATACTGTCTGTTAAGTTCCACACGTTGGCTGGCACGTGGTCAAAGAATTGTCCCGGTGCTGTACACAAACAGGCCAGAGTTGGCCTGTGCTCCTGACATATCCTCACTCTTGAAATATTTTGGCCTTCCAAACACGAGGGCTTCCTTTTACAGCCTATCCAAGTGATCACTCTCACTCTGGGATTTCCACAAATGTCCAATTGAGACATGGGTGTACTCTCAATGGCCCAGCCTGGCTGCAAGACTGGGAGAGTATTTAACGTACAGTAAGATGTATGTCACATATTCCAACTGCAGCAAACCACTTTCATGTTACAAATGTCCGTTATGTTACATGATACAACCATAGGAAAAAATACATTCATTGGGCAACGGTTTCAAACTGAAAGCCTTGTGATTTTAAGCGAGAGAGCAGAAGGTGCGGTGAAGGAGAATGAAAGCTAAGAAACAGGTCGCATCCTGTCAGCGCTGGACACAGTGGCTGGTCAGCATCAGGACAGCGGATTAATGGAGTTCTGCATCCAGAGGCGCAGTCTGAGGAAGTGAGTCCCAAAATGGCAGTGAAAGAAAGCGAAAGGCCTAAAAAAAAATCGGTACTATTGGCTCTGAGAGGCACGGCACTGCTGTCATCACTAATTTACACTTGAAGTCTTGACATGCTTCTGAATACAGAAGGTGCCTGAAAATAAAGTCTGAGGTAGAGGGCAAATGCCCTCCCCCAAAAAGAGACGGTTTTTCCAAGTTTTTTTTTTCATAATTTTTGGTCCCATTCTTGTTTTTTGTTCAAAGCAGACTATTATTAGAGTCACCGCAGGCTTTTGTTTTTCAAGTATTTCTTTCAGGCTTTTCTTAAACGAGATGGCAGAGGTTGCAACTTAGTTTCTTGAGGTCTTAGTCTGCTTTTCTTTACACAGCGCCATCTTTAGTGAAATATTAAATATGGCAGTTGAAAATTAGGCCTGTGGTATATTCCAGCGTGTTAGTTATACACCTCCCTGGCGCATGCATGCCCTTATTTGTACTTAAAATGTCTCAGAGTACAGACTTCGTAGTCGATAAAACATTTTTTGGGAAAAATTCACACACTTCCTACTGATAGCAGGGAAGTATATCAACAGAGTCAACTACATATGAGCAGACGAGTTATGACAGGATTTCGAGGGCTGCAAATGAACTTCTTCCCATAGGATGTTAGCATCCCTCCTGTGAATAAAGCATATCCACCCATGAGTGTCGGCACCCATCAGGACACACGTTACAGAGTCGAACACAATTTAGTGAGCACAAAGCAACTAAAATGTGTTCAGACAGGAGATGTTCTGGCAAGCTAAATTAGCCAGAGCAGAGGTGTTTTTGGATCAGACGCGCAAGTCTGAATGCGCTGATGGAGCACCCCAAGAATGAGAAAGCGCTCGTTCCGACCAGCTAACACCCATCAAACTACGCACAACAATTTCAACTCTTTGTGCTCCTTTGAAAGTGCGCAACAGCGGAGATCCGTGAAAAATCCGAATGTACTGATTATGTGCTTCAAGCTGAGATGTCTGAATTTTATTCAGCATTGTTATGAGCTGTCAAAAAGGGGAGGGGGGCAATGTAAGAAACTGCACTTATTTTGCCATTGTTTTGTGAAAATTAGTGGAAGTAGAATACATGCTAGACACATTGAAAGACTGAAAAAGACTCTGCCGTCGATGTTTTGGATCCGTCCAAGCCAGCTGTAAATCTCTACTCTTTAGGCTCATGGTTAAAAAATAATTTCATAAATTGTTGGGGAGGGTACGTAATTTGAA
Organism: Chitala chitala; assembly: GCA_025773905.1. NCBI lineage: Eukaryota > Metazoa > Chordata > Actinopteri > Osteoglossiformes > Notopteridae > Chitala > Chitala chitala. The sequence goes on along the minus strand of JABJVR010000039.1, from coordinate 5,553,621 downwards.
GTCTGACTGAGTCTGTAATTAAGATCAAGAATGAGCGTAGCCAGTCTGATGAGTCTCCAGACTGTCACTGTCACTCAGTGGGCTTCATTATTCTTCATCCTTCTCCTCCTCAGCACAGCTTCCGTCAGGACACATTAATCCAGTGGCCTGATGGTGGGGAGACGGCAGCTGCTTTTTGAATATTTCATAATTAACACTCCACGCATGTAAAAATAACACCGTTTGTTTCAGTGACAATGCAGGTGATTGTGCGTACCCTTACTGTTTTTTTTCTGCTGTTTTGAGCTTCTTCTGATCAGCCTATTTGTTTTCATCTCATTTAGAAAATCTTGCAGCTAAGAGGAGGCTTGCAGAAGGTGGACACTTTGTCCTGAAAAAGATGGAGAGAGAGCAGAGGCCTCTGAAGGCACGTCAGCAGCGTTTAGAATCTCAGGTAAAACTTTCCTCATAGGCAGATGCAGATCCCCTGTTCTGAGATCAGATTCACCACTGGGTCTTTATCGTCGGCCAGTCGGTGCTGCACTTCTGAAATTTACATCATAACAGTTCATTAATGGAAGGTGCCCACCACACCTGACAACACCTGGCTGCCTGCCACACCCAATTTTCATGTTAATTGACGCTGTTCAGGTGTATGTTAGCGGTCCACTTGATGTTCCAGCAGCTGTGAGTACAGTAGGCAATCCACAGTCCTGGCCTGCTTCTAAAACAGTAACATTTATTTGCTTTCCACAGTCCACATCTATCTAACTGACCCCACTCCTTTAAAATGGGGTTGCAGTCTGACGATAGAGGAAGTAGTGCAAAATGTCTCCACCAGGTGTTCTCACCTGATGAGCTGAAGTTTTTTGGCGCATGCCTTTCAGAAGGGGGGGGGACAATGCTGCTAATAGGACTTACCTCATACCAAGGCAACACAGCAATTTATACTGGTAAATTCTGCATCTCATGATCAATAACATGTAGTTTTATCGAACGGTCTGCTGCTGTTACATGCCATCACTGCTCAAATCTAACAAATTACTGCTATTTTTATTCATCTTGCTAATCTCATTTTATTCGTACATTTATACATTTGCCTTTTTAATTTGTGTGTCAGTGTTATCTTATTGTTAGCACCTGAATTGAGACCTGAGTGCCCTCATTTCATTCCCTTTTTGTAAGACGTGCTGGCATGACAATTAAAATACCTTTATCTTTACAACTGTAGTACAAAGAGCAGCATGTGAAGGTTCTGACGCCAGTGTGTTTGTTACCTTTGGGTCAGAAAGACAAAAGGTGCTCTTGTTCTGGGATAATGCGACAGGCCTCCAGTTCTCCTGGACGCTCACGGCTATGTCTGCTGCTCTGCCCGCGCAGAACGCATTTCCAGTGCCTTTCAATTTGGTGTAGGCTCAGACAAAAGCACTGTCTACCTGTTTGAAGATGTTTCTGAGGTAAGCCCCGTGGTGCCTCACCTGCCACAAGATTACAGGAGATGAGAGACAACAACACCTTTCATCTGTGTGGGCTCTATATCATTATTATTTACACGCAACATAACGGACATTTATAATTAGTCATTTAGCAGACGCTTTTATTCAAAGTGACTTACAACATTTCATATGCATGTTACAATGAGCTAGCGCTGGGTGTCTTGCTCAACAATACACCAGGAGGCTGGGCTGGGGTTCAAACTGGGAGATTTCTGCATCCTAACCTGATGTTCTACCCATTGAGCCACCTGGCTGTTTCCATTTGCATCTCCAGCACAGAGTCACATTGCCTTTTATATTATTTAGATTTTTTTGTGCTTTGGTGTTTTATTGCTGCTATATTGCTTATGCATCAGTCATATTAGTGCCGAGTGGACAATACCATTGTGCAGATGTAGGTGGATGAATGTTGCTCTGTGTGTGTGTGTGTGTGTGTGCAGTTATTTCTGTTCATTGTGGGTCTCGAAGATGTTGGTAGTTCAGTGCTGTTTTCCAGTGACTTTTCTGTAATTACAAAAATATTAACACTACTTTTATAGAGGAGAATATGAGAGGACAGAGGATCACATTCACAAATGGGAATCCAGATATAATGAACCGTTATATAAGGTACAAACAATCAAAGGGAATGCCTACTGAATGCTCAGGCCCTGCGTTTAAATAGAGGCAACTGGAAAGAGTTTTTAAAAAGCCTTTTTTTGGCACAAAGCAGCACCTTCCACAAAGCCACAGCACAAGTCCAGGTGTTCAGCACAGCTTCATCCGTTCCTCAATCATCTTCCAGTGTGCCGTTTGGGTTCTCCCCCGTTTGTAAAAATTGCTCAGCCACACTAGCACGTAATTGCAATTGGTGTTTATTACAGTGCTCCCAACAACAAAAAAAAATCAACAGTGAGGACAGTTAGTATACAAAAACAAACAAAAAATATGGTACACGGCAAAAAAGATTACAACACAGTTCACAAGCCTATATTTACAGCAGTGGGCCCAGAAACCAGTGGTGTTTCTTTGGCTTCTCAGTCCTTCAATCAAATTTTACAATACACTCAAATAACATAAAAAAATGCTTTCAGTATAACTCACCATGTCCTTTAAGCAAGATGAGACATGTGACTATCTGTAAGACAAGACCAAGACCCTCCCTTATCTGCTCAAGGGACCTCCCAATACTTCCAGTTAGCATTCTGGGCATCAACAATTGTTGAAACAGCTGCAGAACACACCACTCAGTCATACACCCTCTGAGTGCTGGAATTCAAATTCAAAACTCTGCTGGGATTTGAACCAGGGGACTTCTGCATCCCAGCCTGATGTTCTGCCTACATTGAGCTGCCAGGCCATTGGTTATAAGGTCAGTATATTTAGCATGCATGGCGTTGACCGGGGTCAAACCAAATTTCTTAAGTCTGCACAATTTGCCAGGAAAGAGGACTAGTTATTTAAACCAAATATATGATTGTGAAAAAAAATATGCACATTCTGTAGCACAATGATACTAACAATAGAATGCTGTGGTATAAGCGTGGTTTGGAACTAACATGATGCATTGTGGGATTATTCGTAAGCTTGTTGCAAAATAAGATAACAGTACAAATTAACTCATGCTGTGAAAGCCGCAGAACTGGTTTGAGTCGACCAAATCTGCACCACTTCCTACCCAGAGATAGAAAAAGGGGAACCAATAAGATGGACACTATAGAGTCTATAATTAAGGCCACAAGGAGAACGTTTATAAGGGGTAGCAGGGTGGAGTTAGCATGGCGACAGCCAGACCATGCTGTTACATGCTGATTGCCTATTTGCGCAAAGACATTAGTAAACTCCATTGCTTCATGACATGCTGCCTTTGAATATTATTGTTTGTCAGAATTAACAATTGATAGGTGTTTTTCCAGTACAATGATTTCAAGTGGTTATGGAAGAATTGAACAAAATTATATGAAAGCATAAACAAGGAAAAACATTCATTCAATCATTCATTGTCTTAACCGCTTAGTTCCGGTGAGGGTCGCTGGGAAGCCTGGAGCCCATCCCAGAGGACATAGGGCACAGGGCAGGAGACACCCAGGGCGGGGCGCCAACCCAGCATACTTAACGGATACAAAGGGAGGGTAAAACAGTTAATCAACAGGAAGGAGAAGTGTTTATGAAATCCTTCATGGTCGCTTTAAACATAAAGTGATCAGGACTGTGGGAAATGCTTCTGTGGCAGGCACTTCCAAGGAAGTAACAGTACATGTAATAAACATCAACGCTGGCTCTTGTTATTTACTCATGTAACAGAGCCTGACATGCAGCTGTGCAATCCTTAATGCAACTCAAGAGCACGCCACAGCTCACGTTCACCGATAAAAGGAGAAGCAGCTGAGAATTGCTTCGAGTGGCACAGAACGACGTCAAAACCACTGAATCGCCAATTTTCAACTTTGTATCATCTTATTACTGCCAGGTACAGAATGCACAGGAGGCTGGCTGCTGTTTCAGCTGACGCCAGGCAGTCCATCGATGGACAAGCTCCGTTACAGGACAAGCCGTCATCTCTCGCAGCCTTGACCACGAAGAGAACTGGGAGCCAAACCGCAAAGAACTGCATCAGATTTCCCTGCATCCTGTGAATCCTAAAACGGTTGGACTGGGCATGGGCTGAACAAAAACAATCTGTTTAGTTTCAACAAAAATAGCCTGTTTAGTTTCAAGTTCAGACAAATTCATAACCATAGGCCTGCCAGAAATCTGTGTCTGGGTCTTTGGGTTCACACATAAACAAATAATTATTTTAAACATGTGAACCTTTGACCTTTGATAAGTGTGTCCATGGAATCTGGCTGGACCACAGCTGGAATGCCCATGCAACAGCACAGTGGGGGTTCTGTAGGTGGACGCGTCGAACCCAAGCAGACGCCGTAAGTGTTGCGGCACGGGGCTGCTCCCTTGCAGGACCACGGTTTGCTGCAGCGTTCGCGGCACTGACCGCCGTCAGTCTGTGTCCTCCAGATACATTCACTCTTTACTGACATTTAGAGTCTGTTTGCAGAAACTGATATGATTCCTGGTAAAAAAAAAAAAAAAAAAAAACACTTCACTACTGATAAATGGATTACTATAGTTTGCCATAAGCAAAAAGCATTATTAAGTAAAAAGAAAAGACTTAAAGCTCAAGACTTAAAAAGCATTAAAAGTAGAACTTAGAAATGGACTCAAAGCAAAGTCTGTGCTACGTTCCATAATGTGCTTCATTGTAAATAAAATCTGGTTATCACATCCATAGATATGATCAGCGCATATTTTCCTCTCATAGGCAGGATGGTTAAGCTTAACAACTGGTGAAAGCTTGCAGGCTTCGCGATATCGATTGGCTTAACCCGCGTTGGTGGATTCGTGGATGAAATTGTGCGTCTGGGTTTGCCGATCACTGCGTTCACCTTACGCTTTTTCCTACGCTGCTACAGTACGGTTTTAATCGTAGTTGGATAATCGTGATTTGCATAGGACAAACACTTTGGTATAGCAGCTGTTGGTGCTTTTCCATCCACTCCAAAGAAAGCGCACACATAAGAGTTCATTTTTACGTACCTACACTGGCTGCATGTAAAAACAAAATTATTCAGTATTGGTAAAGGTGAGAAACATAATCAAGTTGATATCGGATTGGTCTTTTTATCCCTACGAAGGAATAATGTCTTCTGCGAGTGAAGAACCTAGAAACAACTTAGTGTGTCTTTTTTATGCTGATGCTATAAAGCTGGAATTAACCGTGCTTTAGATCAGGCCTGGTTTAACCCTGGGCGTGCCAGTCACGAGGATCAGCCCACTTAGCTAAAGGCTTGAGTGTGGAGCGCTATGTGGGTGGCGACAGCCCAGATCTGTGAGCAGTCAGAAGCTCACACTTTTAGGATGCAAACGTGGTAATTAGTTAATGCATGCCACAGTTTATGTATGCTAAATATAGAAAACTGGATTTAGTGTGGAATAGTTTTCTTTTGGTTGCATGTCTATTTCATTTTCATGACTTGTCCTGCGTTGATTTTCTAAGGAATATGTCTTCAGATGCAGAGGGCAACTTGCTTTGGATGAACACAGCCCTGTGAGCGGCCTGCAGACCCTGGCCATCACTGATGCACAGGAGGACTGTTGATAGGTGGAAACCTAGGAAGAGTCCAAGGGCTCGTCACTGACAGGGGTCCTCGAAAATTAGAATATAGCACATCATCTTAAAATGGCATGGAGGGATGGAGTAAGAACCACTACGGTAAAAACCCCCGGCTGCCAGGAAGAGAGTCTGAACACTATAGCACAGAACTGTCTTTTTGCCTTGGCTGCCCCGCCGTTAACATCTGGACCCGTGAAAGCAGCACAGTCTTGCTAGCATTAGCTGTAGCCAAACACAAAGTGGATCGGTACTGTGCTGATGTTTCCAGTCACCCTGGATTGGTACAAAGTTCGTTATACCACCTTATCCAATTCAGGGTCGCGGGAAGCCTGGAGCCCATTCCAGGGGGCATGGGGCACAGAACAGGGAACACCCTGGGCAGGGCCCCAACCCACCACAGGGCACAGGATTGGTACAGATAAACATATAATTAATGTCAAAATCTTTAATATAAGAGGGGGGCAGGCAAGTGAGCCCAGTGGGGGATGGAGTTACTAAGTGAAAACAGCTTTCTTTCTCCTTACGTGAAATGAAACGGTAGACTGCACTCGTTAATTTTAAGGTGCATGAGGGCCTTCCTGTAATAAAAATTGTTCCAGCGATTCAAAAAACTCCTGTGAGTTCCCCACCCTCTCTGCCTCCCCTGCTCCCTGCTGAAGGTAAAAGTACCACCTTGGTTTGCAAAGCCCCTTCTGTGAGCTGGTGGTTGAAAGGCCTGGCAGGTTAATTGGAAGCACATTTGTGCTGTTTTTAATGGAACTCTGAATAAGGGGTTTGTGATCCTGTGCGACCACCAACAATGAATATCTATTTCAGCCTCACTTCAGATTCTCAGTTTGGCATCTGTTTCCAAGGAATTCAGAAGTTGCCGCCCTGTCTGACACCCACCACTTGACCCCCTTCCCCCTCACTCGCCCACATTCTCCATTCCAAGCGGCTTTCTTACCCTCTATGTCCTCAGCTCCTACCAGAATGACGAATCACACGGCAAATCAAACCTGACCACGCGAAACCTGACGGGCCGCTCAGCACTTTCCAGCAGGCAGGCACTCGCATCACGGACCTGGAGTGAAAGGAAGCGGACAGCCGGCCATCTGTCGGCCCAATAATAAAGTACCGAGTAAAAACATAAAAAGGTTCTCGTTATAACGACAAACATTTTGTTAGAACAAAACCGGTCATGTACTTCCTGTTGTGTGGTGGTGCCAATATACCACTTTAGCTTCTAACTTGAACTTACACTAAAAGTGAAGACAGTGAGACAGATTTCCTTAACACTAATCATTCAACATTATTAAGCACAGTACAGTAAATACATGAGATTTTATCATTGTCTGTTTTTGATGAGGGCTTTTTATTTCGGTTTCACACTGATTTCTGTCGCTGTACGCCTCCTTAGTAAACGCTGTTTTCTGTACGGAAATCATGACTGGGAAAGCATATACCTAAATATACTGAAGAAAAAACGTAATGAGATAGTTGGCGTTTTCTTGTTTCAGGACCTGTCTTTTGTGTAATTGAAATGTCTTGGAGGAGTGAGAGAATAAAGGCTGATGCAGCTCATAGCATTCTAGCCCTCTTCCAAATGATAGAAATTTAAATTGAATTGTACAGGCAATATAATTAGAAAGGCAAAAACATTTTGCTGGAAATAGGTACCGTCCGAACCTTAGGGCTCATTCCCCCAGAATAATATACATGAGCTACACAACTGTAAAACAGCCTTCAAATAAAATTTTTTGTACAAAATCTAAAAGTTACTGTGTCTCATTATTATCATTCATCTACACTCACTGGCCACTTTATTAGGTACACCTTGCTAATACCGGGTTGGACCCCCTTTTGCCTTCAGAACTGCCTTA
>JABJVR010000039.1:5521381-5546034 GCA_025773905.1 Chitala chitala | reverse complement strand
CCTCTTCCCCCTCCCCCTTCCTCTGCAGGTTGTTGACCAAGTCCTCCAGACTGACGATGACGAGGAACGCAGTGTGGGCATTGTCCAACCTGTGTAGGGGAAAGAATCCTCCGCCAGACTTTGAGAAGGTATCTCCTGCTGGTCCAGCAAGCTTCAGCACGTAGTGTAGGAGCAGATGTCTGAGTAGGCTTCTGTGGGTCTACTGCTCTTTGGAAACAGTGCTGATGCCATCTTCACGTGAACTCCAGAGTTCAAGTGGAATTCTAAAGGTGTGTGTGTGTGTGTGTGTGTTTTCTAGGTGTCCCCCTGCTTGCCCGTGCTGTCTCGCCTGTTGTTCAGCAGCGATTCGGACCTGCTTGCAGACGCGTGCTGGGCCCTCTCCTACCTCTCAGACGGGCCCAATGAAAAGATCCAGGCAGTCATAGACTCGGGAGTTTGCCGACGGCTGGTGGAGCTGCTCATGTGAGTGACGCGCGTGAACACAGCGCAGAGCTCCGCCGTTCTTCATCTAAAGAGAGAGCGGCTGCCGGGCCAGCCCAGCTCGTGTTCTGGAAGCTGGATACTTGGTTTGGTTCTCTTCAGGCTCCCAGGTTTCTGCTGGTCCTGCCTATGTTGATTGTGTGTGTTTTTTGACCCCCCCCCAGGCATACAGACTACAAGGTGGCCTCACCTGCCCTCAGGGCTGTGGGGAACATCGTCACAGGCGACGATATCCAAACACAGGTGGGGACAACTGGACATCCGCTTGCATACTTTGACAAAACAAGTGTGCAGTAACAGTTTGGGAAATGGGTTTTAAAGAGGGGACTCATTTTCAGGTCTAACACTAGCAATACCGTTACCTGCCGTTTCGTGTTTTAGGTTTTGTTTGTGGTGTTACCCCAAAAAAACACGAAGCAGTGTATGTGCAGCTGTGGTCACTGACTGTAAACGAACAGCGTGGTAGGGGTGGACTCCATTCACATCTGGCTCACCTGTTTCTTCTCCAGGTGGTACTCAACTGCTCCGCCCTCCCGTGTCTGCTGCATCTTCTGAGCAGCGCTAAGGAGTCCATCCGCAAGGAGGCCAGCTGGACCATCTCTAACATCACAGCAGGAAACCGGGCACAGATTCAGGTGTGGTGGCTAGGAGGATTCCGACTGGACACCAGACACCTTAGAGAGAGGCTGCCTGTATATGAAGGCACATTTTAAGGAGTTAAACTCAGCAACACTTTTCCACAATTACAGCAGCGACCTCCTGTAACTCTCAGACAGTTGAGGTCAGTGATTTGTCAGCTAATCAGAACGCGAGAAAAGGTTTGGTGGTGTCTGTGCACCAGTGACGTACCGGGGACTGGGGGTGGAGCTGATCTGAGCACCGTGTCTCACGTCACCTCTCCTCACGCCTGGCCTCTCCGCAGACTGTAATAGACGCGAACATCTTCCCCGTGCTAATCGACATCCTGCAGAAGGCCGAGTTCCGTACGAGGAAGGAAGCGGCGTGGGCCATCACGAACGCCACATCAGGGGGCACGCCCGAGCAGATCAGGTAAGCCTGCGGTCAGGTTCTGCTCCTCACACAGGACCAGCGAGCCCGTGGCTGTGTATTCACCCAGTCTCCGCGCTCACACAGGTGCACCTCTCACTTTTACACATTTACTAGTGCTGGGTCTCAAAGGGTTACCGGAGTGGTCATATTGCTTTTAGAACATTATATACTTAGATTTAGGCTATAGTAAATGACAATTTTGTATCAAGGTTTTTAATTTTAAAACAAGACATGTAAACTGATTAATAAGCTTCTTGTCATTCTGTTACTACAGTGTCCTGCTTTGTCTTTACTTTCCGTCCATGTCACAACTCAGCCTTTGCACTGTCTCACCTCTGCAGGTACCTTGTCAACCTGGGCTGCATCAAACCGCTGTGCGACCTTCTGACGGTCATGGACTCCAAGATCGTCCAGGTGGCCCTTAACGGCCTGGAGAACATCCTGCGCCTGGGTGAACAGGAGGCCAAACAGAGCGGCAGCGGAATAAACCCCTACTGCAGCCTCATCGAGGAGGCCTACGGTAAACATCCCGAGCGGAACCGCCTTCCCCACAGCCTGCAGTGCTTGCTGCGCTCCATCTTGTTAAAATTTGTTTTCCTTTCACCCCCACCACCCCCTCCTCACCTCACAGGCCTGGACAAGATCGAGTTCCTGCAGAGCCACGAGAACCAGGAGATCTACCAGAAGGCGTTCGACTTGATAGAGCACTACTTCGGCATGGAGGACGACGACCCCGGCTTGGCCCCCCAGGTGGACGAAAACCAGCAGCAGTACCTCTTTCAGCAGCCGGAGGCCCCCATGGAGGGCTTCCAGCTCTAAAGCCGCACCCCTTACTCCTTTTCCTCCCAATCATGAAACGCCAGGCAGCTGAGCCCTGGAGTGTCATCCCTTACCTGCTCAATCCGACCCAGACAAACATCATGGCTCCAGGCAGTAAGATGTAATGGCAGCACAGGTGCCGCCTTTGTTGGTCGGAGGAATACTTTGGTTTTCTTTAATCTTTTTCACCATTATTTCTCTTCCTAATATCAGCATAGTTTTTTTTTTTTTTTGGTAAGAGAAGTTACATTGAACTGTAGGCAGCCTAACAATGTGCAATGAAACATCAATATATTTATCTTCCCTTTTTCTCAAACAGGAAAGTAGTAAATGCCCTTTGTCACTTTGTGGGTACAAGGTATCAAGAATGAGTAACACTGAGATGGCTTCACAAAATCCCAGACACTTTTCTTTTGCCACAAAACTCGTATATAAAGAAATATATTTTACTCCCCTTATTATTATTATTATTATTATTATTATTATTATTATTTTTTTTTTTTTTTTTCTTTTGACAGGGTTTGTGTGCATGGGGTGAGGGGTGGGTCAGGGGAAATGCTATGAATCTAGATGTTTGGGCAACACAGGAGTTGGGTTATTCGGCTGAGGTTGACTTAAAAACACATGGTAGAAGCCGGTGAGTTTTCAAAACGCATATATAGGTTAGTTGGCTGAGCAGAGGTTGTATAACTAGTGGCGTATCTATATTTATTTTTTTTTTTTTTTTTTTTTTTTTTGTGTGGCGTGTTATCAATACCATACAAAGTCAAGGTCTGAGATGTATTTATAGATTTAAAAACAATAATGCACGCATAAGGTGTGTCTACTCCATCACAGGTTACAGGGCCTTGCTTGACTGAACTTATTTTTTATAATAGATATGACTAATATATAAAGTCTTAATTTGGCCCTGTTTTTGCATTTTGATTTTTTTTCTTTTTCTTCTAATGGCTTGGTGTAAATTGAGAACCTGTAAGCTTGTAGTTCATGGGTAACACTCCTTTGTGTTTATGCTCCTTCCTGCATGGTGTTGTGTATATTACCAGCTGACACGTTAAAAAAAAAAAAAAAAAAAAATCCATCACGCTGCCTCACCAGACTCTTGGAGGCGGACGTGCGCGAGGCATTCGCCGGGCCTTGCTCGGCTGCGTAACGGGGTACCCCTCCCAATGCTTACAGGGGTCACGTGAGACAGGAAGGAGCGGGTGCTTTGTGGCCAATCAGAGGGGGTGTTGTTATGATGGGACAGGGAGAGTTGGCAGCGGCAGGCCATGTTGATGTGCGCTGGCTAATGTCATTGCTAAGCTTCTGCGACATTTTAAATGTTGGTAGATGTTTAAAAAGAAATCAAAGCACCACCCCCATTCACTTGTAATGAATATCTGGGGGGGGGGGGTTTCAGGGTGAAATTGTTGTTTGAGATTATAATTGCCACTGAATTCTCATGTAATTCTCCATGGGTGGCTAACTGAGACGTTATATATTAGAGTAATGAGGCCAGTTACTTTTAAAGCCATTTAGAACTTTTGAAGGTGAATAGCCAGTTCATAGTGAGTGCTTCTGAACTGGACTGCTTTGTAGCCGCTAGTCACTAGAGATAATCTCCTGAATTTAGTTGCTTCTAGATGGCCGAGTTTAACTGTCATCTGTTAATGACCATATTTTATCTGTGAACATGTATTTCCCTGACTTGTATAGCTGAGAGCAGCCAAAATTTGGCAAGGGATACGGTTCTTTATGACGGATGTAATTGGGAAAAAGATTATTGAATAGAAACCACACGTGCGCATGCACACGCACGCAGACGCGCACACACACACACACACACGCACATCACTTGCACTCAAGATCAGCAGAGGATGAACACACCAGCACCTTTAAGGGTAACACAGTACAGAGGAGGAAAATTGCTTCCATAATGTGGTCTCTGTCTCTACTTTTTGCATAGGTTTTGTTTAATCCTGTTATTTTCCACCATGCGGTTCGCTTTTCGTGCTGATGGGCTGTTCTTATTCATGCTTATGAGAAAATGCACTTAACTACTTCAGTGTGTTTCTTGTGACAGGCTTGCTCAGACACAGTATTCATGTTTTCCAAAATCTTCTGAGGTCGTTTTAATTGGGATGATGTGGTTGGGGGTTAAAGGGAAATCAGTCCCTTCCCCCCCATATAGACAAATGAAAAATGTCCCCATATTTACCTGTCAAACTGTGACTGACTCTTACATGTTATAGGGGAAGTGACGTTCTTGCATTCCCCTGATTTATGGAAGCGTTTTTCTCTACCTCAACACCACACAGACTTGGTGGATGCATTGTGAGATTGGGAGGGAGGGGGTGGACGGCTCAAACACTGGTGGGTGTGACTTGGACTGACGGGGGTTCTATGAGAGAAAGATTGTTCTGTGCTTGACTTCGGAGCTTGTGGCATTTGTTATGCAGTTTAATCCGTTCCTTTCAAATGTGAACCAGGCAGTTCAAAAACCATCATTTCGTGTTGTCTTCTCCAGCAGTGCGTGCGTGACTGGCGCTCTGCCAACAAACAAACAACCCGATGATAATTCTGTTATTGCACAGCTGTGCCTGATTGGTCTCTGGGATGGTCTTCACGGGCGTGTTATTGTGGCAGCCTGTGAGTAGCTCTCAGAGATAACAAATTATTTCACATTGGAAGTTTAAAAGCCCAACAATGAGCTGAAAGAGTATTCTGTTTAAATATTAAATATTTAAAGAATATTACGTTTTGGAGCTCAGAGACGAGTCGCATTTTGTTAACAGGAGGACTGAGTGGGTTCGGATTGCACCTGAGCATCGGCGCCCTTAGCCAGTTGACACCATTGCCTTGCGGTGCTGTTTAATTTGTATAAGCACAATATTATCAGAGTAAGATACTTTATGAAGCATAATTACATTAATCTCTGAGAACAACTGGGTTTGTCATCTGGTGCAGTGCAACTGCTTTACATCCAGAGCACAGTGTCTGTTGTTGTGTTGTTGTTGTAGGGGTTTTTTTTTTTTTAGGTACTTAGCTTGTGAAGTCTCAGGTGGTCCTGCCCCACTGCAGTCCTTCTGCTAGTAAGAAAAACTGGTCCCCTGGTTCCATGGTTCTGGCTGCCACTGTGACTGAGGTTTCCTGTGCTAACTATGCAAAATGGGAGGGAGTCCCTTCTGCTAAAGGGCACCCATCTGTATATCATCTTTCCTTTGGATGAGCATGAATAGTGCTGATGTTTTTTTTTTTTTTTGTACAGTTTCTTCCTTTAACCTATTTTCACCTTAATGGTAACCAAGTCTCGAATGACATAGAATGGTATCTGAGATGCCATTTCATTTTGAGGTGTTTTAATTTTACCTCATTTTATTTGAGCAGCAGTGTAAGCTACCCAAAACAAGCTGCAAACTTACACAGGCCAGAAATGTTAAACAAATTTAAAAAATCAGCCAGTGTAGAAGAGGAGGATGAGTACATTTTACATCTTTCATTGGCTTGTTACCATGTCATTTTCTTTACAAGACCAATGGGGTAGAAAGAGTGGATCAAAAATATATATATATACACAAATTTTAAAAATAAAGCAATGTAATGCACTCCTATTCACTAAAGTGCCAATCCGACCAATGAAGACTGAGTGGTGACTCATATCATCTGTCTTTATGACTTTTCTTTTTTTTTACTTGAATGTGCACAACTTGTGTGCGTTGCTGCTTCATTTTCATACCTGATAAAGTTTACCTAAAATTACGTGCTACCATTTCTTTAATGAAAAGTAGCATTCTTTACTGTTTGTGCACTAAATTCTTTTTATTGGGTCAGAATAGAGGAATTATTTAAAGTGGATTTTCTTTTTTCTAATTTATTGTATGGGGCTAGTCTTTGGAGCTTGCCAGACATAAGCAAGCATTACTGTAAATGCACATTAGTTCCCCACCCTGTTATAAATGCGTATGACTCAGGATGCTGATATGCAACAAAGTGGACTCCCACATAAGATGGGGTTTTTTCCTTTGGGTCTCAAAGAATGGCTACCATGATCAAGCTGGTGTTTTGATGTTGATACGGTACCACTGGTGTCCTTTTACAAAGTAAGGCTGTGCTGTAAAATGCTTGTCTTTGTCTTCTTTTGACCTCACCAGGTGTTGCGGATTAATGGATGATATCTGTCAGGCTTATTTACAACATGGACCCATCTTGTATTTCAAAGAAGAAACTTGTGGCTATTGCAAACATTGTGCTGAGGCTGTATTTATCCAGTTGGAAACTACAGATTTGGTGTTTCAACACAGCTAAAAGGCAACCCTTTTTGCCCTATGCATCTTTAAGATGTTTGGAGAGCTAGTCTGTTAATTTTTTCATGTCAGAAGTAGCACACTCCCAAGATGTTTGAGTGGTCCCGTGAGCAGTTATTAAAAAGGTTGTGGTTATTACAAAATTGAGACTGCATTGCAAGTGTTGTGCAGGAGGGAAATATTCCTGTTCTTGACAACTTAGGTTGCAAAGTCAGTTTTGTAATGGGAGCTAGGGCTGTAATAAATAGCTCTAGGTTGGTCATTACATTTTTTCCCCCTTGCACCATTTGCATTGAAGTATCACGTCTGTTAATTGTTGAAAAAGGATATGCTAATTAACTCGTCTTCCATCTTGGATTCTCAACGGTTTGGAAATATGTTGCAGTAATGTACACTTTCCTCTTTATCCAAAATTTGTACTGGGAGTCTTTTTTATATATAGCGCTGACAACTGTTTACATTTTAAAATATTTGCATATCAGTAGGAAACAAAAAAAATATAAACTGGACTGCCCATGTTCTCTGTTCTGGTCCTTTTTTTTTTTTTTTTTTTTCTTCTTTTCTAATTTATTTATATTGATATCTTGCTCTTACCCGTATTCCTTTGCGACTGACTTGACTTTACCGACAGTATGAATGAGCGACGGAAAACTCATGTACACTTATATGGAACATGATACATGAACACTGATAAACGAAAAATACAAATGCTGAAAGATGTTAAGAAATGGAAATTTAAAGATGTAAGCATTACAAATAAAAAAAAAAATCTGTTGCAACCGTTGTGTGTTTTCTTTGCTTGTATTTTGTTGCTGTTTATGGATGATACGTGGAATCAGTAAGTAGTATTGCGTGCTTTCTTTTCGGTTCTGAGTTATAGGTTGCCCTCATATTTGTAGGTATTGATCACTATCGTAATCTGAACCCATTTACATAGTTGTGCTGCTCCGGTTTGGTTTTTGCGGAATACTTCAATCCCCACACCACACACGGGATACCCTTGACAGCCCAAAGCTGTGAACAGTTCGTTTGCAAGAGCTTCAGAAGTGAACCATAAATGTGACTTTCGGGAATTTTGAAAGTTCCATTCGATATACATTGAGTGTTTAATTTTCACCATACAAAGTCATTAAATATAGTATTGTTGTTTCACCTGTAACATATTGCTTGTAGCTAAAAAAGGCATAGATAAATCACAACAGCGTTCTCAGGTACAATTATCTGGCGTGTTGTCATGTGCCGCTTTTATATAATCAGGACTACATCTCCATATAACTCTTGTAACAGGAAGCCTTAGAATACCGGCACTTCCGTGTTTTTAACCAATCAAGTTTCTCTTATCTCAAGCTACTTCCTGTGTCAGTTGGCAGAAGGGAAAGCGGACAGTTAAAGTCAATTTGCTGTGGTCGTGTAAAACTAAAGGTAAATCGTATGTATGTAAATAGTTAGGATTACGTTCACGTTTTGTGTTCGATGTCTGTGTACACAGCTTCTGTCTTCCTAAAATGCCATGTTCATTTTCGTTTTAACTCAGGTCGTTCTTGCTAAGTACCTAGCTTGCTTACAGGCTTCCTTATCTGAACTCCCTACCAGAATATTTAAAGTTTTTTTCCGATTTTTCTTGATTACATTTGTACTTTAAATGACTGAGTTTCTCTAATAATAGGTCTGGTTCTCCATAAAATTAACTTCTGCATATCCGCAGTACGTGTGCTTTCTTGTCATTTCTTATCGTCGAAACTTGCAGTTTTCGTTTCGCATTTACCTGTATGAAAGCTACGTCTATGTAAATTTATATTGTGTAAGGAAGTAGCATTTGAAACACCTTAATTTTAAGAGTTAAAAGTGTTTCACCTCAACCTGCCAACAAGTGTTACATATATAATTTCCAGGACTGACCTTGTGTCTTGGCTATGTACTTACGCTTGATGCGTTGGTAATGCAATGTAACACGTCTCATAAAAGACAGAAATTAATGATTTTATTTATTTATTGTTTTTGTATTGTAAAGTACTGTTGTAAACAAGGTTGGAGCCAGGCCACGTTATATCCCAATTTCAGGGCTAAAGATGAAGAAGCAGGACAGTGAAAGCCAAGACGTGGAGAGGACCGTTCATGACCCTGTGAGTAATGAGATGGTGGCAGGCGAAGTCCCTGCTGCTCCAGGCGCTCCAGACATCTTTGAGGGCACCGGTGACCAGCCACCTGACGACACCCCTCCTCTGGAATCACATGGGAAAAATGATGGTAGGCATCCTTTTATCCTTCCTTGGTTAAGTCCTGCAAGGTCACACAAAGGTCAAACTTATTTATGTTTATTAATCTGTTTGCCAATTCCATACCAAACAACTACTGAGATGCGGCAGGTGGTGTTTCTGGTCTTCATTGGTATTGTCAGATTTTACCATTGATTAGAATGCAGCTTCGTCCATCGTGCACAATGTGCTCAGCAGTTCACTCTTAGCTATGGTCCGCACAATTCAGCTGAGGAGGCGACAACTTCCGCCGACATGGCAGAGGAGCTGAGCCGACAGTTGGAGGACATCCTCAGCACCTACTGCCTGGAGGACGAGGCGAAGGATGGGGCACTGCCAGGGGCTTGTGATGGCCAGCATGACTGCACCGAGTGCAACGGCCTGGCTGAGAGGGAGGACGGCAGACCAGAGGAGCCCAAGCTGAATGGTACTGTTGCAGAGAAGGATCCAAAGAAAGTGCAGGACAAGAAAAAGGTCAAAGGCTTGGGTGAGTCACCTCTAGGAACATGTGCAAATGATTTTCAGCTCCAGTCTTAACCCTGTGCGTGAAAACTTGAGACAGGCCAAAGAAATGACAATTAACGTACAGTGTATCCTCTTCAGGCTGAATAGTTGGTAACTTCAGTTGTAAATCTCGGTTCATGTATTTTGTTACAGTCCACCATACCTGTAGGCCAAGTGACAGGCCGGGTGCATTATTTAATTCCCCCAGCTATCGTTGTACACTGAGAAGTTTGAAGTTTTGCCTTGAAAGTCTTGGTTCTATATATGTCATAATATGATATTCAATAATAATGTCCTTATGAGACAGAATTTCTCCATCACCTTTGATAAGGTGCATTGCCATTAACAGGAAAAAAGGTTAAATGTGAAAATGCCTGAGCAACATTTCCTTGCTTCGTAGGGAAAGAGATCACACTTCTGATGCAGACGCTCAATACCCTCAGCACACCAGATGAGAAGCTGGCCGGCCTCTGCAAGAAATACGCGGAACTGGTGGGTGTTTCAACACAGAAGATGATTCTGCTTTTACAAGAATTGAATGAGGGTTGCAATGTTCCAATAAGTGTAGGTCATAAAAAGGGTTAATGTTTCGTGAGTTGGAACGGGTGTCTGTGTTCCTTCATCCGTCGTTCAGGCATCTGGAGCAGCTGCCAGGTTCTGAGACGTAGCTTTGCAAAGGATTTTGAGAATGTGTTCAGTGAACAGGCACAGAAAGTTTATGGACAGCTCAGATTTACGAGCTTAACACGTTTTTAAAATCTTTTTGTTTACTGGGTGCAAATAAAAGTAACTGGATAATTTGCAGTTGAAAACTTGGTCTGTTTTGTCTGTCATGTAAGGAAATTCCTGTTTAATCTTTCTTCATACTTAAGCTGGTATAATATTTTTGACGTATTGTTTTAACATTATCGCTTGCTAGTGTGGTGTCGGCTTCATTTTAAACACTATTAATAAAAGTACCAGCACTGGTTGAACAGTTGCACAGCTGTGTATCAGACAGTACAGCGTGCTGTTAGCATTGTGTTACCATGAGGGGCCATGGGACACGGTCACAGAGCTGACGGTGTGCTGTGTTGCAGCTGGAGGAGCACCGCAACGCGCAGAAGCAGATGCGGACGCTGCAGAGGAAGCAGACGCAGCTGATTCAGGAGAAGGACCACCTGCGCAGTGAGCACAGCAAAGCTATCCTAGCCCGCAGCAAGTTGGAGAGCCTCTGTCGCGAGCTGCAGAGACACAACCGTACGCTCAAGGTACGGGCTGACTACGGGCACAACCGCATGGCCCTCGGGCACGTCCTACATGGTAACCGAGACCCTGTACGGCAGCAGCAGGATGCGTAATTTATAAAGTCCCCCTGATACAAACCGTGTTTCTCCTAATTAATGCACCTGCTCTAATAGACGCACCCCCACCCAATAATACAGTACAAGACAAGGTAAAATGCACCCCGTCTATGTGATTAAAGCGTTGACTACCGTATTTCTCCTAATTAACGCCCCCACCCGATAATGCAATACGAGACATGGTAAAGTGCTCCCCTTCTACACAATTACAGCAGTGACATAGAAACGTGATCAATGCGTAGACGTGAGGATTTGTGGAGAATGAACATGTAAATGCACTGAATTATAAGCAGTTTCTACAAATAAAGATAGAAAAATTAACACTCAAATGGTACATTATTTGGACAGTACCCACTTCTGAATCCTAAAGTGATTGTAAACAAGTATGATAATAAGGTCTTCAAATGCCTAACGGGAACTCTGATAATGACTGAATTTTAGTCGTAGTTAATGGGGATTTAATTTTTCGATATATTTTTTTAAAGAACGATAAACTTTTTAGTAACAACTTGTAGTTTTTAAAGGTTTTTAAAAACTTCATAATTTGCACATTTTGGCCTCACGTAGACACGCCCTGCTCATAACTTGTAACAATTAACATTAATGTAATATTAATTAGGAACGTGACTCTCATACACAAGAACAGAACGGTTAAATATACAGTATATACAGTAGCTTAAAGCCCAAGTAATGGAGGAAGTGATCACCAGTGTGAAGATGTGCCATCAGGCACCAGTGGTGTGTGGCTAAAATGATTCTGGGAAGCCAAGCCGAAGTAACGGAATAAAAAAAAAAAAAAAAAAACTATATTAAAATATATACATTTTGATAGTGTAACTTCCGGGGAAGCTTGGTTTCCTTTGGTTTCCTGGAGTACGCGCTACTGCCATTAGATTAACGTCATGTTAGCGATGCTGACCTGGTCACTGCACGGATACCGTCACTTGGCCGCAGCCATCGGAGGGCTGACGTCACAGGCGTCTGACTATGCGGGAGGTTACGTTTCGTGGGTGGCCGATGAAGCAGTTCGCAGTGGTTCCTTCCCGCAGGAGGATGGAGTGCAGCGTGCCCGCGTGGAGGAGGAGAAGCGCAAGGAGGTGACGTCCCACTTTCAGGTGACGCTGAACGACATCCAGGCGCAGATGGAACAGCACAGCGAGCGCAACGCCGCGCTGAGGCAGGAGAACGCAGAGCTGGCCGAGAAGCTCAAGCAGCTCATCGAGCAGTACGAGGTCCGCGAGCAGGTGAGGCTCCACCCCCTCCTCCTGCCCTCGTCGGGTGTGGCACGTCTTCAGAGATCAGGCCAAGACTGCCTCTGTTAGCTGTGCTAGACGGAGTGGAGTCATCATACAGGGAGCCAAGTGTTCATCGTAGCAGACCCTAGTGTTTCACGTTAGATTGTAGGTGGGAATTGTTACTTTATTGTTGGTCTGCCAGTGCAGATGTGGATTATGGGAATGATTTCTGCTCAGTGTAGCAAGGAACGCAGATTGAGCTGAGCCTCCTGATATAAGTGTGACATCTGTAATGTACTCGAGAGTTGAATTGTACCTTTGCTAACACAGATCCCGCCTCTTCAGCCGGCTCTGTTTAAGGCTGATGAGAAATGCAGTTATTTTACTGCTTTTGCATTAAGCAAAAGCCTTCATGGTGTTTGAGCGTGCTGGGTAGTGTGAACGGGAATGCTTGAGTGGGTGACAGCACCGCAGTTGAGGTGTGTGTCCTACGTGCTGACATCCATCCCCCCCGTCCACAGCACATCGACAAGGTGTTCAAACACAAGGAGCTACAACAACAGCTGGTGGACGCCAAGCTACACCAAGCACAGGAACTACTCAAGGAAGCTGAGGAACGTCATCAGAGGGAGAAGGATTTTGTGAGTGCTTCCTGCTTCTGGCCCAGATGGTTAGAGAACATGAGTGTGGAGGAGGAAAACAGCATGTCTGCTGCCGTGGTAACATACTGCAGCCTCATCACCTTATCTGTCCACAGCTCCTGAAGGAAGCGGTTGAGTCCCAGAGGATGTGTGAGCTCATGAAACAGCAGGAGGTCCACCTCAAGCAGCAGGTCAGCACTGAAAGTTTTCAGCAGACGCTTACATAGAGGCCTTAGAGGAATGCTCTAGAGATTTTCATTTAAATGCTGAGGTTCATATCTGTTTTAGCTCTTTTATCCAGTTCATTTTCCCTCTGTATTGATTGCCTTGATTTAATTGGTTGGGTGCATTATTTAATTCCCCCAGCTATCATTGTACACTGAGAAGTTTGAAGAGTTCCAGAACACGCTTTCCAAAAGCAACGAAGTCTTCACCACTTTCAAGCAGGAAATGGAGAAGGTGGGTCCCCTCTAGATCATGGAAACAGCACCCTTTTCTGTGGTACTTGACTTCTGGGATTGAGGTCAGTCTGCCATTCCTGTGCCACAGATGACAAAGAAGATAAAAAAGCTTGAAAAGGAGACCACGATGTACAGGTCAAGATGGGAGAGCAGCAATAAGGCTCTTTTGGAGATGGCTGAAGAGGTAAGGGGGTTATGGCCCTTGGACTGCTTTGAAGTGTGAAGAGCTGATTCTTTCAATTTGCATTTTTAGGCAGCTTAGCACAAGCACAGGGACAAATTACTGATTAATGCATGTGCTGATGCTTGGAAAGGCGTAAAGAAAACTTTGCACTTTTTATTTGCAAGTAATGTAGTCAAGATGAAACATTCCAGGGCTGAAAACACAAAATTATTAACAGATATCAGATTTCTGGTAATATTCAATATAGAGGAAATATTCCTGAGCTCCACTGGCGGTTTGGGCATTTAGTTGGGCTCGCCAGTGACGGGGCGTGTGATTGGTGCATCATAGCGAGGCGGTCAGTAATGCGGTGCCATGTTGCTGTCCCTGCAGAAGACGGTGCGAGACAAAGAACTGGAGGGCCTGCAAGGGAAAGTGCAGCGACTGGAGAAGCTGTGCCGGGCACTGCAGACGGAGCGTAACGACCTGAGCAAGCAGGTGCAGGCCCTGGGGGGCCAGGGCGAGGACGCGGCCAGCTCCCCGTCCCAGCCCGTGGACTCTGACGGGGGAGCTTCGCCTGGCAGCCCTGAGCCAGAGACCGCCCCTGTTCCAGCACCGTGTCCCTCGGCTTGTCACTGTAGCCTGGAGCTGGGGGCGGAGTCCTGCACCCCAACGACCGAGGACTGAGTCCCGCCTCATCAGCCTTGCCCCCACCTCTACCAAGCAGACTCTGCCCACATTCCTCCCCTTTCTTCACCTCTTTTTCTGCTCTGCTGCTCCAGAGGGTGGGGACTTACAGGCAGGAAGGACAAACCCTGATTGGTTTCATCGCTCACCCTGTTTTCCACCCTCTCCCATCATGGCTAACACTTTGTTGTAAGGAACCAAGCTGCTGTGTGTGAATGCACGGTGTCTGTAATGGTTACAGATCACTACCTGTGTGTGTGCCCACGTGTGTGTGTGTGTTCCTGTGTTCTTTTGGCAAGTTACCCTTTAAATGCGCTGCCTCTGAACCCCCTCTCCCTGAATCTTCGGAGCTCGGCCGCCGGTGCGTCACCGTCACGACAGGCGAAGGCTGCGCATTTCCGTATCTGTTGCCTTAACTCGCACGTTGAGAGCCGTGTGACTCCGCCGGGCGTCTTGGCCTGCATCGTCCGCATCAGGGCGGTGGTATTATGCTGACAGCTTCACGTCAAAGAGCACGCTGTCCTGTCACGTCGCTGTTAGGAAGGATGAAGTCAGGGCCCTAGGTGGAATTTGAACACTTGTAGAAGCATAGGCTGTGTAAATGCAGGGTGCTCATTGTTTTTTTTTTTTTTTTCTTTCTTTCTTTCATGCTGTAAGTACATATTTTTTTCATTTCACAAGTCACTTCTACGTTGTGGTTATATTTTATGACACGAGGTTTGTAACTATAAAACATATCTATATAAACACCGCTATAGGACGTTACTACAGAAGCCATTCTGTGCGTGCTCACACGCACATGTGTTTTGCTTTTCTTGGACCAATCAACAGCAGTTTTTTTTTTTTTTTTTTTTTTCTTTTTCCTAAAGATGTTATTTATAGTATGATTAAGTTAACATCCAATAATGACTCACTTCTTTTTCATAACTGTCAGTTTTTCTGGGTGTTTCTCTTATGTTATACTGAAGTACTAGCCCTACAAAAGAATGTATTTTTGTCAGTTCAGGATTGGTGTATGCAATATATGCTTTGCAACAAACGACATATTTCAGATAATGTATAAACCATGTATGTTTCAAATCACCATTTTCCCTTCCAGACAGAAATGTTTGTCAGTGTCTTGTAACGCAATTTTTTTTTGACTGTCAGTATCTGACTGTGCAAAGTCAGTCTCAAATTAAAAATTAGGTTTTATTACTAACCTTTGTCTTTATTGAGTGTCAATCAGATACCAAAGGCTACAAACTCTTAAGTGTGTTGTACTGTTTTATACTGTTAAAATAAAGTAACTACACATTATTTCGATTTCAAATATGTTTCATTCAACAGCATGTTTGCCGGAATCTGGTTAAAGTTCCTTTATCTGTTGAACATCTTATTAACTCAGTCTACTTTTTCCCATTTCTTTAGGTTTACCTTTATGTTCACCATCAAACAACTTGCTTTTTAGTTCAGATGAGATTTATTACAATGCAAACTGCAGTCAGGATCGTTAGCAGGTGATACTTTTGCCTGTTAATGATTTTATATATTTTGCCATGACGGTTTTTTTTTTTTTTTTTTTGCCTTTATGTAATTTCTTACCCTTTTCATCAACTACAGTATAATTGCATTTTATTGCTAAATAAATGCAATTTAACGTAATGCACATATGATACTCAAAAAGTCACAAGTTTCATATTTGAAAAATTCACAATTAAGAATGCAGTACTAGCAAAGATAACGTGCCTCACGTGGAGTTGTGAATTCTTTTTCTTTTTTTTTTTGAGAGGGGTGAGGTCTACAATACTCTTAAGCAATTACAAAAAATGTGAAAAAATGAGTTGTGGTTTCACAATAAGCTGAGGAAAGAGAACATACAATGAAAGCTGCTGTGTGTGACCATCACTTTGCCCACTGTCCATGTCTGCTTTCCCCTCCCAGACCCGGACTGTTAGCTCAGCGGGAGCGTAGATTGGGCCCAACGCCTTGCAGTGACCTCAGCACGTCCGTGACCAGTTCTGGGAGAGAGTAGGCTGGCTTCCATTCCCAGTCTCTCTGGGCATTGCTGTCGTCAAATCTCAGGGGCCAGTTGTCCGCTGTGGACACAGGCACATGAGAGAGGGTTCCCCTCATTAGGCAGCACAAGGTGGAGCCCAACTTTCTATGGCTTTACTGTAGCAGCAACATTTACAGAAAGACTGAGCCGGACATGCTAGTGCCTGTATATCACTTGCTTTGTGTAAAACAATGACTTTAGCAAACTATCATGTGACAAAGTAGCAGGAGCATAGAGCAGGCTCGTTTGACATACCGATGGCCTGGCGGACTGGATCTGGACTGTAGGTGACCTTCAGGTGGGGAACGTGCTTGCGGATCTCCTCGGTCACCTCTTCCGGGGTGAAGCTGATGGCTGCGATGTTGTAGGTGCGCAGCGAGAGCTGCTTTTCCGGCGCCTGCATGTATTCCAGCGTGGCGCGGTGACAGTCGGCAATGTGCATCATGGGAAGGCGGGTGTCGGGCCGCAGGTAGCATTCAAAATGGCCGCTGGTGACCGCAGCGTGGAGCATCTGAGCAGCGTAATCTTCAAATAGGGAAGTAGGTCGGAACGAAACAAAGCACTAACTTGTTCAGGAATGCAGGGAGGCAAACGTGTGCCATTTGTCACATGAATATAGAGTTAACTTCTCTTGGCACTTGGGGAACACTAGGTGGCACCACATTGAAACAGATCTTAAAATAGACACTTTCTACCACTAAATTTTATATTTTTTGATGTGCTGAAAATTAAGTATTTAATTGTCTTTGTTAACCTACTACTACTACTATTATCACTATTATTTCAAACAGTTTTTAAATACGGACGTTCAGAGAAAGTAGGAAATGGAGACAAACTGCTGAACACTGCGTGGAGCGACAGAACCACATGCGTCACAGACATGCATGGACACGCTTTGTGAACACACGAGGCTGAGGTGTTACCCGTGGTCCCCCCTCTGGGCTGCGTGTCTGCAGAAACCACGCCCGGGTAGCGCAGGCATCGGAAGTCCAAGCCATACTTGTGGTGTAAATACTGGCACAGAGAAACGGCACATGGGTTAGAGGGCTCCGGGGGAGAGTCTGCCCACCATTACAGTCCAAATCCAGCTGTACTGCTCTCCACAGCTCTTTTAGTGCTATACTAAGCTGCACTGCTCCGAAGGAGTACCACCAGGGCTCCTCCGACATACGAGCGTTTCCCTAAACTTGGAAATACCATCATGTTCACAGCCACACCCATTTTCCTGCAATGCAAGCAGTGATTCATATCTTATTGTGAGATGGGGTGTAACTCCCCAAACATGTTATTATTTACACAGGAGCTGCAAGGACCATCTGGATTTACCTCTCCCATGAGCTCAGCATGGACCTTGGACACCCCATAGATGGTGCGTGGCCTCTGAATACACAGATCAGGTGTGGGATCACGAGGGGACGAGGGCCCAAAGGCACCGATGGTGCTAGGAACGAAGAGGCGCAGGCAGTTTTCCATAGCTAGGTCAAGTACGTTGTGGAGCCCTGGGGTCAAAAGGTCAGGAGATGATGGGCGTGGAACACAAGGGGATGGCAACAGGAGGGCAAAAGAGGTTCGGTGCACCTCAGAGTGTGATGAGGGTGGGCGACAAAGAGATCAGAGGCAGAGAGATGTGGGGAACGTGTCCTATACAGGACAAATCTAGATTGACACTGCTGCCTATCTGAGCAGGTAGCACCTCCGGCTGGAAGTGGCACCTACCTGTGATGTTGATTTTGCGAGCCAGGGAAACGTTTCCCTCCCCCACGGCACTTAGCATGGCACTGTAGTGTACCAGCCATGTGATGCGATAGTTCACCACCAGCTCCTTCATGTGCTGGTAGTCGAGCACATCCGCATACACAAAGGGGCCTGATAGGGACAGGCAACATCAGCCTTTCTCATTGAAAAGGCACCCAATGGCACAACTTAATTCATCACACCTTACATGTACAAAGAATTAGTCAAAGTGAAGTCATCAAGTGAATGCAACTATTTTCAAGTCCGGTCATTACATATCTAAATTGATCAGGTATTTTTATTGCCTATCAGAAAGAGTTAATGGAATTCTTCACTTGGTAAAAAAGTTAAATTAAAAAGTGATAAAATATACAATATGGAGAATAACCGTCATCATCACAGCAATAATTGTAGGTCAATGAGTAGTAATGAACTAAATACCAAATTAAAGCATTTACGACGTTGCCTAATGGTTATAAAGGAACAGAATAATCCATTGTCTTACCGCTGTTGTACACTTCTGCTGAAGGCTTTTTTATATCTGACAGGACAACGTTGTCAGTCCCGTAGTGTTTTCTGAGTTGAACAAAAACGCAAAGTACTAGAATACAGAGGATTGCGAAACTTGGAGGGAGGGGAAGGGCAGGGAGCAAGGCAGCAAATATTTCCATAAAGTGATAAACAGTAAAACTAACGAAAAACGATCAAGCGCTGCATCTCATCGTGTTCATACCTCAAGAGCTCAGCGAGACCGAACCCCAGCTGTCCGAGGCCGCCTAAGATAATATTCAAAATATACATAGTATAGTTGACCAAAAACTTTGAAAATGTACAGTGGATTACATACATCTACAGCGTTGACCTGATAATAGAAAATATTTAGTGTTTTTCTTTTTAACAGTAAATTTTACCGTTTTCTAAAGGTGGGTGGTTCACGTGCAAAGGTGTACACCCATTAAGACATAACCAGTAAAATGAACGAAAATATACACATTTGTATAATTGAGAGGAAGGAATTGTTACAATTATATAATTACTAAATATCATTATGTCAGTTTCCATGGCACTGGGATGCAGGTTTCCAGAACCATTGTTATATTTTGGGATTTTAAAATTGTTACCTTAATCTATGCAACACTAGATAAAATACGTGCAAGTTTAAGGAACCTTTTAACTTTCAGGTCAAACGACGACTCTTTATGATGCTGTCAGATGAAGCTGCATCGGGGGGAAAAAAAAAACACCTTTCTCACGGCCCCCGTGTATTCTCGGTGTTTGCACTGTTTTTCATCGTGCATTGATGTGAAGTGCAATCAATGAAATAAATGACAGTTTTTTTAACAGCAATTACAACTCGTTCTATCCTTCAAACAAATAGACTGTGCTTCAACCCATGCATTAATTCTGGATGCAAGTACTGAGAAAGAGACGCACCGGTGATGAGAACCCTCGGGGCTTCGGGCCGGACTGAATGGCTCCTTTCCGAAGTGTTATGACGACAGATCTCACGGGGGGGTGACCAGCTGATGGCCGTCGTAGGCTGACCGCGCCGATGGCATTTGCTCCACACGGCACGACGCAGCGATCTGGACCATGCCGTGGCGAACACACTAAACTCCATCCCAAAAGCAGGGCGTCTATGCCGGCGCAAAAACCCGGCACAAACAACAGACTTAAATCTGAAGGAGAATAGACATTTCCATGGTTCACGTTTCATAGTTCTTTCTCTCCAATTTTATTAAGACTAGCTCAATTTTGCATTTGTTTTTCTGTACTTTCAACGTGGCAATATATTAGAAAAAAATGTTACAAAAGTTTTCCTTCAGAACTTACAAATGATCGCCCTTCTTCTTCAGTTTTTTTCTTTTTCTCTATACATTTTCCAAAATGTTAACTATTGCAGTGCTTTAAATCTGTTCGTTTTGATTAGGTTTATAAACTGGTATGAAAGTACAGTATGTAGATATAACAAGGTACAAGGTAAGTCTGATAAACATTACTCTCCTAATGAAGTGTACATTACAACACAACGGTAACCAATTAAATACATCCTCTTTATTAAGTTTAACGCTTATTTACCTGAACGACTCTGAAATTCGGAATATTCAGGTGACTGCTGGCAGAACAACATCGGTTGTAAACCTAATTTACGGGGATTGCGCTGATACAACGGATTTTCAGGTATTAACTATTAGAATTCAAATTTAAGATGATTGGCTCCCTCAGGTTGCAGCCAGTCTCCTATTGGTCACATTTGTTGTCAATTACATGCATACTGGGACTTGAGGTTTCCACTTTGACAGTGTTGACGATTGTTCTGTCGCCTTTATGTGACAAAGAGCAGCAATCTGTGAAGTAACACAAGGCCGCACACACGCCGGCCGGCAGTTGCTAGCGTTGGTTTTGTATTGTATAGAGGTTTAGCTGACTTTGGCTGAACAGTAAATCGCGCCATACAGCTGCAATAAAGCCTGGAAGCCACGAACGTAAACAAAAAAGATGATTATTTTGTTGTACCTCAAAGGGAAAAAAAACCCAGGGCTGAAGGATAAACATTTAATGCTCATTAACAATTGCACCAATTTTCTTTCGATGCCCTACCCAAACAAATCATTACGTATGGAGTTACAAACACCAGAAAACGGGAACAAACCTAGGTCGGTGGCATTTACAGTATTACAACAATGCAATACATGCTTGTCAGCCCACATCACCATTGGCTTTTCTCAGCCAAGGAGAACTCGTGAGTAGAGCACTGTTCCCATGATATTTTCCATCTTCCAATAGCAAAATCTCTCACGACGCTTTTGTTCTACCACTGTCGAGTACTCAAATCTCTCTCTCTTTGAGCATTATAGGTAAACTTTATTTCCGCTTCCCACCTGGGCATACCTGTTCACATGGACACTGCATATTTTTCTGCAGCAACCAAAAGAGGTCCCGCTCCAAAACCGTGCCATAAGCATGTCAAACATTCTCAATCACCCAGGTGGAGCGGTCTGGGAGGTTGAATCATGTCAACTAGACGTCTTTCTTCTAGACAGGAACATTTCGCTACTCATCCATGTAACTTTCTTCAGCGAAATGTTCCTATCAAGAACAAAAGGCCAATAGACATGATTTACCGTCCAGACGTGATGAACATCATTTCCCTCGCCTTTACAGTGACGCTTCCCCTTCCAAAAAAGCTGGCTGCTTAACAAGGACAGGACAAACAGAACGTCATACGAGTAGCTTAAAAGGCAACCACTCTCTCCTTTCTGACATGTCCTTTATTTTTCTTATCCAAATCCATTTTAATAAACAGGCAATTCACATCCACCGAGTCCTATTCAAAGTCAGTAAAACTCGAAATCCATTCAATGCCAACAGCAAAAAAAAAAAAATAAAATAAAAAAAATAAAAATAAAAAAAAATCCTTACAATGGGGCATGTTTCAATACGGTAATAAAAACACCAACATAAAAAAAAAGGTACAGAATGCCGTGTACAGTTCAGAAAATGGAATTTATCAAAAGTTAAAAAGAAGAGAAAAAGAATAGTACAGAAAGAAAGACTGTATTTTGTCCATGATTTAAATAACTTACTGGTAACCTTTAACATTAAAGAACTCAAGGTGACCATTTTGGCTCTAACTCCTGCACACGCCGGAGTAACAAAACCCATTTACATTTGCTTTAAACAGAACACATTACACAACAGGTGCAAACTAACCAGCACTGTAAATGTAGGAGGAAAAATAAGCAATTGCATTTCAACTGAACTCAAAGCCAAACCCCTTTCAAGTTCTCAAAGCACAAATATTAAAATGCATTTTAGAAAATAATTTACAGTCCTTTGTGGCTGGCCGATGCGTGAGGTCGGGTTCGATTCTACTGCAAAACCGTGCATCTGTCTGGATATGCCACGCCTCACGCCGTCTTCAGTTCTTCCTTCGCCCTGTTATTAAAAAGCAAAATGCAAGACTCAGGGATCACTGGTGCTTTTCATTACATCTGCCCTTTATGTGTCAGGAGCCATTCAGCACCCGTTTACTCTGACACCCACATGCAGGTACACACCAGAAACCACAGCATTGCTCTTAATCCTAATCAAACTTCCTGCTCAATTTAAACAGCCTCATCTACCGAACTATGACACACGATCAAATAGGTGATTACGAATAACTGCAAAAGCTGTAAATTTAGCACAAAAGCAGTCTTGTCCAATCAAAATTAATACACTTTTACTGGACCAATAACCAGTAAGCTACTGTGGAAACATTAAACACGTGAGAGGACTGAACTGATAACGTACTCTTTTGTGTCCATGCTTTCCTCTGCTGCTTTTTCTTCTTTCACATCTGAAAAGAGGGAAGAAGCTAAATTCAAAGCACGGTTCAATAGCAATCAGTTACAAAAACCTTTTCTATAGTCATCCTTGACCACTGTAACAACTGACAGGAAACTCGACCGAAATCAAGTCATGCATCTTCACATTCCAAATTGCATGGCCCAGGCTGCGGTTTTCTGTTCTCCACCCCCCCACACTCTCACCTTTCTTCTCTTCACCGTCCTTCTCTTCTTCTGTCTTCACCCTCTTGGCCTTCTTGTAGTTGGCCGTATTCCTTCGCCCGCCCTGGCCCTCGTCCTCAGAGTCGGAGAATTCCTCGTCACAAGCTATCCTCTTGTCATGGGCGCGGACTGAGTGGCACACAAGAGCGCTTGCGTCAACACAACGCATTCCCCCTCACCACCACCGGCAAGGCCAGGATGGGCGTCACGACACGCATAAAGACGAGGTGAACCCTACACAGGAATTCAGAGACCAAACTGCATCTTAATGAAAATGCATTCAACACAGGACTCCTCAACAGAAAGTCCAAGGTGATCGCGTGTCCAGAAAAGGATGTGGAACAGCCAGAGGAGGCGGCCACTGACTGGAGATCCTCTTTTCGGGGTCCTCCTCCTCCTCGTCACCACTGTCCTCCTGCACAGCGTCCTCAGGAATGGCCTGCATCTGGACACCGGGGGCGTGAGGCAGCATCCGCAGGTTCTCAAAGAGACGCTGTCTGCAGGCAGTGAGAAAAAAGACAGGTCAAACACCATATGGTTACAGGTGGTGATGGGTGCCAGTATTACACTCCTAAGCAAGCTACTGAACATACAAGCTAAAGCAATCTAACACTACAGAACTCAGCTATCTTAGCATCACAGAGGAAGAGTAACATGCGTTATGACGCTTACTTGATCTTCTCCAAGTATTCATTTGTGTTCTGGTTGGTCATGTTCGAGGGACTGATGTGGAGTTTGAAGTCTGGGCCGAAGTATTCAAAGTAATCGTTGTAAGGAAGCTCTGACGGGGGAAATAAGAAAAGTAAACAGACTTTCACATAACTGCCATCTTTGTGTACTCATACCTTTCACCTACATTCAAACCCAGCTCCCTGGAAAAACACATGCCGAGTCAGTCTGGACGCTAATTAGCGTGCGCCCCCCCCCAATCATATTTATATAGTCACTTTCACACCGTATTAACTATTTAACAAAAATCACAATACTTCAAGGTCGCTTTGTGGACAATTATTTTAAATAACAGAACGCTGACAAAAAGCTTGTCATTTCATATTGCATGTTTTTTTTTTTAAATCTCAAAGAACAAAATGACAACCACACAGGGATGAAAAGGAGGTGCTGCAGGGGTGGAGGGTCCATACCATTGGGGATAGTGGTGTCCAAGGCCACAGCGGTCTCAAAGGTCCAACAGCGTGCCACATTGCGGATGGTGTAACCGCCACCACCCAACATCAGCAGGGGCAGGTTGAAGCTTTTTATGTACTCCACGCACTTAGCATGGCCTGGCGATCAGAAACACAGACCCGTTACAACCCATTACACAAAAATGGTGTCTGGGCACAAGGTCCCGTTTCCACTCTCAAATTTTGAAAACTAATTTTATACAAAATTCAATCACCCAAGTGTCCCCACTGCGTTTTTAACACCTTCTTACAGTTCATTACTGGTTTTCCCCGCACATAACAAACGAGTAATTAAATGCAATTCTGCACACACACACCCCTCCCTCAAGCTGACCTCCCACCTTAGAGTCAAAGAGAGAAGCAGCTGAGATCTCACATGGCGTACCTTTGATTGTGAGGTTGAAGCAGCCAAGTCGATCCCCTGACAGCGAGTCTGCCCCGCACTGGAGAACCACGGCACTGGGCTGGTACATCTCCATCACCTTGGCCATGATCTGAAGGGCATCATTAGAAAAGCCAATGTCAATGCACCCATCACCCTCATAACACACTTCTGCCAAGCAGGTGCACTGTTAATTACACAAAATGCACATCTCCTGCAATACACAACCATACTGAACAAAGCAACAGTATATATTTACAGGGAGGTATATATTTACAGGGAGGTACAGAACACGAAGAGACTCACCGGTTTGAATATGGCTTCATACGATTCGTCATCTATTCCGTCCCTGAGAGGGTAATTCACAGCGTAGTACTTGCCCTTCCCAGCTCCAATGTCCTGTGTGACACAGTTAGCGTCTTAGTTCCAAAAACAACTTCAACAGGGCTCTCCATAACCCGACACGAGCCTGAAAACGTCACTTGTTCCGCAGCAGCAACAAACTCGCACTTAAAACACCAACTACGTTGGGATTTCTCTTGTGCAATTTCAACAAGTCCTCCTGGACTTCTCATCAACTAGGCACAGACAGCCCAGTGGCCGCCAGGCAGACTGCAATATGTTTCTGCCAATTTCCAGTCGAGCGAGGGCTCTCGAAACGCATCTCAGGAAGTCTCGTAAAAAGTAACGGCCATCCAAGGACAGAAGCAGACCGAATTCTCAAAATCAGCGGAAAAAGTTGTCCACAAAGCACGAAAAAAAAAAAAAAAAAAAAAAAAAAAAAAAAAAAATTTTAAAAGGGGCCAGCGGACAAAGGGGCCACAAAAAAAAAGTGGGG
>JABJVR010000039.1:5498039-5517119 GCA_025773905.1 Chitala chitala | reverse complement strand
CCCCCCCCCCCCCCCCCCCCCCCCCCCCCCCCCCCCCCCCCCCCCCCCCCCCCCCCCCCCCCCCCCCCAGAGAGATACTCTTCAGTGTTTAGCAATCCGCTTTCTCAACTCCGCACCACCCCCAGCATCACAGTTAGCACTGCTGAACAGCGGGGTGATGGGGGGGCCAGATGAGCGCACTCTGAAGATGTCCGTGAATTTCGTCACAGCAGACAGACTTTACGGCAACAATAACGAACCAAACAAATCCATGTTTTTGTGTGCCTTACATTAATTCTTCTCTCTGCCATCTCTTCTCCCCCACCCCCCCCACCACGCCACCACCACGTTCATCATTTTTTGCGTCCTCCCATTTCACATCATGCTCTTTCTGTGCTCGCTGCAGCGGGGGCTCCTCAGCCGGCCACCCCGCGTGGGGGAGCTCCGCTCCAACTGCCGGTATAGCTCCTGTAGTTCCTTGACCTCCTCCAGCACCTGGCGAGCCTGGCCCCAGGTGGAGGCCGCCTCCTGGAGCAGGCGCTCCGCCTCCGTCTGGCTGCCGCCCGAGTTGGCATCGCCGTCCCCAGGGCTGCAGAGCTGCACCTCGGACAGCAGTTCGCGAGTCCGCTCCAACTTGCGAGCAATGAGGTCCTGCAGCTCCGAGGTGGAGGAAGCGGGGGATGGTGGACGAGGGTTCTGGAAGGAGAGGATCTCATCCATGGAGGCGCAGCGGGCCTTTTCTGGTGAGCGGGCCTCGCTGTCACGGGGCAGCTCACTGCACCGGGGAAGGCTCTCTGACTTGCCCCTGGCCTCGGCAGTAGGGGGCGACGACTTCAGTGGCTGGGCATCGCCTTCTGAGTGCTTGCGGCCTGCGGTTAGCAATGCCACGGACTTGTCCAGGTCCACCCTGAAGCTACCTTCACAGGTGTCTGGGCCCTCGGCCCCTGCGGCATCCTCCTCCTGTATGAGGTCCAGCGTGAGCATGCCGTCTGACGTGGACGTGGACGCCTGCAGGAACATCAGGAGGATTTACAGGAAGCACGCCATTACGCTGAAGAGCCGTTATACAGCAAAGCCGTCAAGCTGCAAACCCATTAACCAGCAAAACCATTACGCAGCAAAGCTGTTACCAGGCGACACTGTTACACCGAGAAACTCTCATGTTGCAAAGCCGCTACATGGAAAGGCCAATACATTCTAGAATCTAAGCACACTAACATCAAATCATTAATTTCTTCTCCCTTATGTCAAAACTGTCTCCAACAGTAACACCATCAATAGAGGTAATACCCACCACAGCCATGAGGTGGCCACGGGTGGGCAGGCGTCGCGTGTGTGGGATTTTGGCGCGGTCTCGGGTGGGGTGGGCCAGCAAGCTCTCCTCTTCCACAGTGACCTGAGAATGGAGAAGCAAAAGGTGACAGAAAGGAATGTGAGCAGAGACCTGCTATCTGGTAGCCACTGGCAACACTGCCTGAAGGTGAGGCTCATGTGACTTTCAGCTCACTTCCTGTCTAAGGCAAAACCCAATTGCCATAACAGGACGGTATCATGTGGCGCCCAATCTTCTTCGTGGGTTCTTTGTGACACAAAGGTCAGACAGGGAACGCTGATCTAAGCCAGTCACGTAAAGAGAATTCTGTGTCAACCCACTGGCACAACAGGTCTCGCTCAGTTTTAATTAACAGAACTGTACGATGTAATTGCTTGGCAAACACTGCCACCTTATTACACATATTAGAGTGGTCAGGTTAAACGTCCGACTCATACAGTCCTCCTTAGCCACTCTAAGGCAGGTCCCAGTTCAGCTGCTTTCACTGTAGGAAGGAAGGGGGGCACTTTATGCTACTCAAAATCCCTCCTAAGTCACCTCTGCTGTCTTTATCCATGAAGCAGGTGCAGAAGAGCCATTAGTCACCAACAACTGGTCATCAGGTCTCAGGGTCGTTCAGAGGGAACATTTTACACAGCAGTGATAAATTGTGCTGGTTCTGAAATGAAGACCTGTTTGTCTGAACAAGCATCTTAAGCACAGTTAGGCACAGTTAGGCACAGTTAGGCACAGTTAGGCACAGTTAGGTAGTCTTCACACCTCCTTCTGGAGTCTACAGTGGAAATTTAAGGGGAACCCAAAGGAGAAGATGACAGATGAAAAGAGGTGGAGAAAAGAAAGAGTAAGGGGAGCAATGCACCTTGTCTAGGGGAAAGAAAAACGAGGATAGCTGAAGGAGGGAAGGCGTGTTGTGTAGGGATGAAGGAATAAAGAGAGTAGAAACGCACCTCATCCAAGATACGGTTCTTGGCTCTGGTGATTGCACCATTCAAAGCATTGATCCAGGACTCCTTCTCCTCTGGGCTGACGGCCAAGAACACCAAGTTTGGCACCTGAGAGAGGAGAAAGAAAAGAAAAGCTGAACACCAACTCTGTCCCTTTGTTGGGACTTCCAGACCGTGAAGGAACTCCTAGAGTAAGGCAGGAAGAGACAACATCGACTGTTAGCGACATCGCTTCTCGCCACGGCTGTGGAACTGCCCCATCGCTTTTTTTTTTTTTTTTTTGAGTTGGGACTTCTCATTGCTTCAACATTTGGTGCTTTTGTGTTGCATCTCCCAAGGCTCGCTTCGAGAAAATCCACGTAGATCCTCGGTGAGCTATCTTAATGTTCAAAATGGCAGCTATGGCACTTGCTAATGCACAGACAAATATCTAGACCGTTCTTCAAGACTTTAAGTATTTGCAAAAAATGTTTGTATGAATAATGCAATCTGATCTTGTTCAACAGAGCTGCTTCCTGGGGTTTTAATTACAGTATGCTGCACAAATTAACAAGTTAGCAACTAAAGCAAAGATCAGCTTAGATAACACAACATGAAATCTTATGTATATCTTTGTGTTTTGTCAAAAACATGCTAGCCGTTTTTCATTTATACATCTCCTTTCAATTTAATTAAAGAAACCTTGTGACTTTATGTAACACAAGTTGTACTTTAATTAATGGTTACTCTTGCAAAATTAATTTATTGAAACTGACCTTCAGACTGGTGTAACGTAACTACATTTGTACAAACTGGCATCATACTTGTGTAGCTTGGATTCAGTACATCAATTTTAAAACACTGAGTTCCCCTTGGATTTCGGCCATTACTGACTAAGCCCACTGCTTTAAAATGCTGCCTGAATTACTGTGTGGTGTGAAGGGGTTGGTCTGTCATCCACCTAAACCTATCCACTGCACCTAGTCCAGAAATTCCACTTCAAGCCTCTTGACGCTTGTGTTACATTAAAATCGTGGCAGAGCAAGAGCGCATGACGTATCGGGTGGGGCCTTCATTGAAAGTGCTGATTCAGCGATGGGGGAGTCGTCCGTATTACTGCACTTGCGTCCCTTCAGGAGCACCAACTTGGACATTAATCCAACCCTGAAACCTTCGTGTTCAGTGAAGGGTATCCTCACTTCACTGCAGACCCTCAGAGCTATTACACAGAGCTTTTGCTACTTTGTAATGTTTATGATATTTATTGTGCTTCTCCTAAAGACCAGGGATGCATTTGTGATGAAAATAAAGACATAGTCAAAAAATTAAAGTTCCTACAAATCTACAATTTTGACTGTGATCAGCAGGACAGTTTTACACATTTCTTTCTGTTCAATATAACGTTCATAACTTATCATTAACTGACAATGTAATTTGATCCTGTTATACATTTGAATATCTGATTACAACAGTCCCAGCAGCCACCCGTTGGTTTTAGTCAAATTTTTGTCCAAATTTTAATCAAAGTGTTTTCACGTGCTTTACTGTCTGCTCACCATCAAAATTTTTATGTTTTCGCATGTTTTTCTGTCTGCTTATTTTCTCTCAAAGCCGGTTCACTTAATTACAGATGCATTGCTAAGTGTGTGTGCCTGCCAGTATGATGCCTGCCATGCGGGAATGTGTGCCTACCACTATGAATCGTGTGCGTTCCGTGATGAAAAGTGCGCATGGGAGTTCCTACAATGCTGGTTTGTGCTGAGCTCATAGCACACATATGGCAGAGCAGTGGTTTGCAAACCCCTAAATGGCCCCCTTTCCATACAACAGCCAGGTCTTGGGCCTGTATGTGAGAACAAGTCAGGCCTGTTCCAGCCTCTGATCACATTAGCCAATCGACTGATTGCGCCTGTTCTAGCCAGCAATTGCATTAGGCAATCAACTAATTGCGCCTGTGTTAGTAGCGAAGTGTTTTTGCGAACTACCGCTGGCGTCTCCTGTCTGGGTCGGTGAAAGGCGATTAGCGGAATCAGATTTAATTACCCAGGACAGGAGGGGGCGGAGCCAGGTCACGACATTTTGGCTGGCACTTCACTACAATTCAGTGAACCAGAGACTCCCACTGAACATTAATAACTGCTTAGCCTTCCCACCCCCTCGCTCCCCTATCTTTCCAACATTCTACTCATAACCCCCCCCCCCCCCAGACTGCGCCCTTCCTCCCACACAAACACTAAAGAGGTTTCTGCAGGCCAGGGGTGCTGTAGAGGGGTGGAAACCTAGGACGAATCCAACGGCCTGTGACTGACAGGGGCCTGCAAAAATTTAAACACAATATGATAATCTTTCATGAGGCCAAAAAACCTCCAGCGGCACCACTACAACAGGCCCAAGCCAGAGGCCTCACCCTGGCCTGCTGCACCAGGATGTTTCCCAGTTTCCTGACCAGCCCGAGGTGTCTGACTGTAGACCGACTGCCCTCACCGTGTTCCCAGGCTGCCGAGAGCGCAGCAGGGTGAACTTGCTGTGGTTCTTCTTACTCCGGCTCTTCGATTTCCGCAGCTCCTCCGACCGCTCGTAGTCTGTAAGGTCGACCACGTCCTGAATTTTCTTCTCGTCCTTCACCTGCAAAAAGCGCAAAGCAGTCAGCCATCTTACACGTGAACCAGAGACAGCCGCTATACCGTCAGACATGTAGGGGATGCTGCGCTTACAAGCATGCATGTGAAGAACACTTGGATTTCTGTTTACTTGTTTGGGAGGTAATTTATTTGGCAATCTAAAGTGACTTAGTCAGTGCATATATTAACAAGTGCACTGAATAAATAGAAGTCCTGAGCACAGACACATAATCATTACATTCAGTAAATCTTGTTCAGCATTGATTTGCAAATGAGATGCTGCAATATGCTATAAGTTTGTAGTGCAAACACCTTACAGGAAATACAGATTTATGTAATAAAGGAGCTTGCCAATAATTTTAATACAATTAGTAATAATATGCAAAGCCAGTCTAGGCTCGTGGCGCTGAGCTGAAAAAGCTGAGTTTTTTTTACCCCCTGTAAGGGCAGCTTGTTACTGTGAGATTCATGACGGAGTTCTCCCTCTATGTCACAAGTGGGTTCCAGTCCATCAGGTCAGAAACCACGACTATGCAAACTGCCACCAAACCAGGGGGTCCAGGTCTACGGGGGACCTCTGAGTAGAGCAGAGGCTGGGAGATGGCTGACCGTGGCAGCCGTGTTACCCTCGCAGCATTAGTGGTGTCAACTCAGTCAAACGGTTATTTTCAGAAGCTCCGCACTGGAGTGGGCAGTGTGTGTGTGTGTGTGTGTGTGTGTGTGTGTGTGTGTGTGTGTGTGTGTGTGGTGATGGTGAATCAGAGCGAAGTGGAGTGTTTGTTTTTGACACTCCTTGTTCTTCATCTGTCTTCCCGAGATACGTGATCTTGCAGGGGGGGGCCCTTTACTGTAGACTGGATTGGAGACTCTGGGTTGCCTAGCTGATGCGGCCAGGCATGTTACTCACACTGGAATCACGACCTAACTCAAGCTCTACCATTCCATACTAATGAGTGCAAGACTAAAACCTGGTACCCTGAGGTCTGTGTCCTCTGGCTGCTCAGGGTCAGTGCCCTGACATGATTTGCTCATAATTAATGCCCATATTGAGACTGGCATCAGGATATGACACTATATCTTTGCAAACATCCAGTGCCAGTGTCAACTACAGTGACAAGTTCCTGGTCAGTATTTAAATCACGCCCCAGCCACAATTCACCTGTAAAGCATTAAGCTGGGCTTGGGGGAAACACAGCAGACTCCTTGCAGTATGGCCAGTATGGTTTCAGCCAGCATTTAGCCCAGCTGTTGCACAACGATAAGGCAGATGCTGCAGGGATAAGGGCACAGCCTCTCGGTTACTGTTGCCATGCTTCTGAGGTCAATGTGCCTCCAAGTGAAAATACACTTTTTCATAAATAACATTTAGAACTTGTGGGCTTAGTCTCCACTCAACAGTGTAACCACAGCACATGTCTTCACACAGTTGTTGCCCTCCACCAATTAAGTATTGTTTGTTTATCTGCGTGTCTGTGCACCTTGTGTGTATCACCCGTTAAATACTTGGCTTCCAAACAGACTGCAGGGGCCTGAACATCCAAGGCAACAAAAGCAACGTTTTTAACCGGACGCGCACAGCGTGCCACCCACTCGCACGCGATCATACCGGCATACAGCGCTGTCTCATTAAACAGAGAGAGAGGGAGTGAGAGAGATAGCGAGAGAGAGAGACAGAGAGAGAAAGAAAGAGAGAGAGAGACAGAAAGAGAGAGAGGCAGCAGGGCAATCGAAGCAGGTACTGTGGATGGACTGTAGAATAAGCAAACAAGAGGTGCTGGTCTGGGTCCTCCGGTTTCCAAGAGAAGCAGACAGACAGGCGCATGGAGGGGGGGCCTGTCCAAGGCCAACACAGGCACGATCCCCCCGCCCCGAAGCACAATCAACATGACTCAACTGACCAATTGCGCTGCGGAAAAAAACCAACCAAATTATTTACCAAATCATACAAAATGATCAGACAAACACCATGCCAGTACTAAAGGCATAATGTAATCCAGTTACAGCTATATGTATAATCCAATAAAATAAAGGCAATGGGGGGAAAAAAAAAAAACACGTTTAAAGAAACATCTGTCCTTGTAAAATTAAATATTCACATTAAATTATGAATTAGTTAATGTGTGACTGTGGATTAATTAATTATCATGAACATTAACTGCACTAAATCCTTCTTGTAACGGCGGCAATGATGAAATCACAGCTGTACCCGGGAGGTTTGGAATCAGAGGAGAAGGACCTCTGCTTGGACAAGTGAGCATTCTTTGTTTTGGGGGGGTTCGCTGCTCACACAGACATAAATGTCCCAGTTTCACCTCACAAGTGGCATGTCACACCGGTCCAGTGGTACCGCAGTTTGAGTGAAACAGGACCAGGATGGGATCTTATCCGTCCCCGCAAAACCAGCACCCTCACACTAAAGCTTTGAGGATTTGCTTTTCAGGCCCCCGTTACAAGCCAAAAAGTGACACGGCCATGAAACATGAAGACAAAGGTAATTGCCTCGGAGGAACCTGCCACCGCAGTACTGTGGGAGGATCCGGAAACGCGAGCGGGTCTCACGTGAGGATTACCAATTATACGCGTCCTTACAGCTATGCCAATGCACCATAAAGACACCCTATAATCAAGCCGCCAAGGGATTTTTTTTTTTTTTACACAACGGAGCTATAACTGGAAAATCTGAACTTCCTGTTGACGAGGGTGTGTGTCGTTTGTTTTGGGCCACACGCCGTTTGGAGTGCCTGGTGCTCTCTGGAAGGCTGGTAGGCGGCAGTGACTCAGCACAGAGCCCTGCAGGCCATGAGAAAAGGGCTAGCAGGCACCAGTGACTCAGCGCAGAGCCCTGCAGGCCATGAGAAAAGGGGTGGTAGGCAGAAGTGGCTCAGCACAGAGCCCTGCAGACCATGAGAAAAGGGCTGGCAGGCAGCAGTGGCTCAGCACAGAGCCCTGCAGACCATGTGAAAAGGGCTGGCAGGCAGCAGTGGCTCAGCACAGAGCACAACAGGCCATGACAAAAGGCTTCTCCTTCATCATGACTTTCCATACATCAGGTGCCATGTACAATTGCCAAACTCTTAACACTACTGGATCAGAAAACAATAATAACTCAGTCTTATTGGCTAAAATTGTGTAAATTAGCATTTATGTACCACCTGCTCATTATGTACTGGATCATCACAGTGGTGACCTACCATTGGTTACAATCTGTTTTATCCCTTGTGCCATTCTCCCCCCTCATGAGGGTTGGGCTCTTCATTATAGTCCAATAGCTGCGTAATACTATAACTTTCCTGTCAAAGTCCCACACAAGGGCTTGTAGAGCTAATGAAAAAGCAGACAGCCGGCATCAGTAAGGTATTCTGGAGGCAACTGGAGTAAAATGCCAGCCAATCATAATCTACCTAGTGCCACATTCACAAGCACTCCATAACGACCGCATACCCTATCAGAAACACGTCAGTTTCTGCACACAGACGTTACACCAGGTTTCCCCCGGCTTCCTTCAGGATTTCCGCTCGACACGGATCCAGCGAGCCCCAACACCAGTCCGCATGCATGTACTCGAGCGGCCGTATGCGCAAACGCACGAATGTCAGGGAACGCGAGGCTGAACTAAAGTAGCGGGGAGGAGGGGCACGGGAGCGAAACGCGTGTAAGAGCGCTATATATAACCGGCGTGTGGCAGAGCGCGGGAGAGCGGAGTGCCTGCTTATGTAAGCTGCATGCTGTGCGCTTCTGAGAGCCGACCTGCAACCTGCAGGCAGTGAGATAACAGTGAGCTGGCATGCGCTGGATGATGCCATCACTTCAAAAATAGCTGTAAACACCGGTGCTGTCCCCTACTCGCCTGTCCCTACTTCCAGTCCTCAGCTCCACCCCCCCATCCCCATGCCTCGGGGTGGGGTGGAGTTATCCAGTTTGGCTTTCCTACTCGACCCAATCCCTGGCGCAGCACAGAGGCATGGGCGTGTCCCTGTGAAAAGCTGGGCTGGCCAGACTGTCACACCGGGGTACAAGGGCAAAAAAGACACATCGGCTGAGGAGTATTTTCAGTTCACATTCAACTCTTCATGGTGTCACACAAAAGGGCAAACCAGAGGGCGGATGATCACTCTTCATTTCCACCCCTTGGCATTGCCTCACTTTGTACCAGAGAGAAATGGCTTCAGCAGCATAAACCTTAAATAAACCTCACGGGGGGGGGGGGCATCGAACTGGATGGCTAGTTACACAGGACTTAGAAGAGCTGCCCCCTGACACACAATCCTCCCCCATGCCTGACCGAAAAAGCTCCAATCACGGAGCAAAAGATCATGCCAAGGTGTCATGAGTAAGGCCGAAGGCTGTGTCTTCAGCCAGGACATGCACATTAGAGTGTAGAGATGTTGCTGAAAAACTCAATTAGCTCATAGACTTAACAAGAAATATGGCTGGCATATCTAGCTTCTCTGGTGATTATCTGAGGCTGACCTGATCCAAATTATTTTTTTATGATCTAAGGCTTTGCAAAGTTTGAACTGTTTACTTGTTCTGCGTCTATGATGCAGCCCCGTGCCCCCATCAGCACCCCCCCCAGCCAAGGCTGCCAGCCTCTGGCCACCTCACTCCCACAAGCTTCTGAGCATTATTAGCCTGTCAGTGCCCCACACTCGTTAAACACGCCATCCTGATGCGGTCCGTCCTCCGAGGCATAAAAACCCGTCCCTCTTGTAGTCGCGGCGAGTGGCTCTGCCGCAAGGACAGGCAGGGGTGCGAGGGGCTCACCTGGTCAGTGTGACCAAACCAAAAAGATGAGCCAACATGCACAACAAGCAGTAACAGTGTACAGCATCAAGACCAAACCAGCAAAAGGGCCCCTGTCACTGCGTAAAAGCCTGTAATTACACCCGCTAGAGTCTTTACAGTCACATGTAACCATGGCGAAGTAAAGGGCAGACGTAGGCACCAGTGGGCAAATAATGGTGGAGCCCTGAAAATGTACCAGGAGCTGAAGTCTCAAAAATTTTCAGAACAGTTCTCCTTCGGGGAACACACGTACGTCACGTCTGGACGCCTCGTTTGTGATCACGAAGCTTAATTGCGGTTGTCACCGTGTAAATGATCACCTGACCTTGCTTGTCAGGGTGGGGGAGGGGGAGTTGAGGGTTATTTGCTGTTAGCTGAGCCTGTAATTATACCCCCCCTGACGATTTCACAACCCTTATCGTGGTGAAATATGTATAGGAAATAAAACCTGAGGCAGGACATCTGTGTGAGGTATTTCTACACCACTGGTCTGTTCATCAAAGGGCTGAATTGGAAGTATTTAAGCCATACAGTCACATAACAGGTTCTTCCAGCGTCTTCTACAAACTCCAAGACTTAAAGACATCTTTCCATGTTTGAATGTTGATACCACAAGTATAATGGAGCCTTATGGTCCGTGAGGCAGAGGGCCTGGCGTAGCTCATTGTTCCAGTTCAGAGTTGTCTCTAATTCTGCCCCTTGCAGTCTAAACCATTTCACTCACGGTGATACCTCAGACTGGGAACGTGGAGGGGATGACGTCAACTGGGACTGCATTTAGTTAAGGACCAGCCGCTGCGGAAACTGACACCGTCTCCAGTTCCACCCATCACACCCGCACAGCCTGCCTCCAGGAGAAAGGAACACATCAGAAGAACATCTGTGTCTCGGCTCGTGCTGCAAAGCTGATGGCAAACAGGGCTCTGTGTCAGTCCAGAACAGGCACAGTAAGGCAGGAAACACACGCAATTTGATCCTTAATCAGTCTGCCTTACTGAAAGGTTGCCTACCCTGTTTCTGAAAGTTACACTTTGGGGGCTCTGTCCATAACTGTAACACTGTGCTCAATAGTACAGTCAAAATAAAAAATATATATTTGCTCTTAAAGTCTGTTGACAATCCTGTCTAATGTATACTAAAAGCAAGGCTGAAAGTAAAAAACTGGTTATTTTTCTTCCCTTGTGTTCTTACCATCAGTCTGTGACAATCTCCAGGTTGCCCAAGCTATATTTCAGCGCTCTTGGTGTGCTATTGCGAGGGTGTACGTGGGGGTGGCAAAGCCTAAACTTTGAGGACTCAACACGACGCGCTCATTTGTTCAGGCGAGTGCACCAAGGAATCGACGGCGAGCTAGACCGAAAATGCCCGAGTACGCCTGCGGTTAATTATTCCCCCCAAGAGGCGTTAGCTTAAACAAAAGATACTCTGGAGTGTTGTCCCACTTACTGCTTAAAGGCTGGGAGGGGAACAAACGGGTGGGGGGGTAGCAAACATGCTTGTAAAGAGGATGTCTGGTTGTCTTGTTTTGTAGCTTAGTCCCCTTAAGGCTTTAAGAGCTTGTTGAGACGCCTGAAACACAGGGCTGGTGTTTACGCGGCCACCGTCCGCTCCATATACGCCATGTGCCTGCCTACTGCTTTATTTACTCTTTGCCAGGACTGTTAAATAAATCTATGTTAATGTTTTAAAAACACACCAAACAGGGCTCTTTAGGCTTTCCAGCCCTATGGTCAGCTGTTCGATCACCTGACTTTTACCAACCACAGAAACTACTGGACACAGGGGTATGGTGGGAAGTGGGAGGGAGGGGCAGCAATGGGGTGGGTCATGGGGACAGAGAAGTCAATACAGCACGACAAAACAGACCCATTAAAGGCTAAAGTGTTTGCCAAGAGGGACCTGTGCATTTTAGTTTGCCCTGGGATTGTGGCGTGACGTATTCGGTGAGGTCATACGATACACGACGACCTCTCCCCGGCCTCACGCCTCCGTCGTATTCAGGTGTGCCTTTGGTTACGTGTAGCTGTACACCACTCAGATGTCAGGTGTTTCCACCGAGCAGCCGTGTTACAGTGACCCTCCCGATCGCCCTTGCGTCCCGTCTCACGCGCCGCTGCGTGCCGTCCTGTGCCGCCTGTCTGCTTCGTGCTGTGACTGCAGCTGTGTATATGGCAGAGGTTTTGGCACATTATCCAGTACAAAGAGCGAAGAGCTAATCACCCAAAATTCCTTCAGCAATCATGATGGTTTCAGTGATGGCAGAAGCGCAATGACAACCACACAGCACCTAAATGATGTCCGAGAGTAAGACAGGAAGACATGAAAACGGACTGCAACACAGTTTCAGACATGACACTACAGGAAGTGATGCAGCAGGAAGTGAACCATAAGTTTCCCTGCGAATTATCATAA
Organism: Chitala chitala; assembly: GCA_025773905.1. Lineage (NCBI taxonomy): Eukaryota > Metazoa > Chordata > Actinopteri > Osteoglossiformes > Notopteridae > Chitala > Chitala chitala. The sequence goes on along the minus strand of JABJVR010000039.1, from coordinate 5,505,066 downwards.
TAAATCAAGAAGTGCCTCATCTACTTTTGCGAACAGTCCAGCCTTCCAACACCTGCGCATCAAGTGCAGACCTAAAAATGTGACTGCACCATTTTTATCTGTCATACACAGTGTAGCTTCTGTGTGTGTTTGCCTCTGTGGCCAAAGAGAGCACATACCACTCTTCACCTTAGAAAAGGCAGCGTGGGTTGCTTCCAGCATTGCAAAACAAAGTCTGACCAGTCCTGTCTATGCAGGCATCACAGTTCTGTAAGCACAGGCTGCAGCTGTGGGAGGAGGCTTTACTGTGAGAGTGAACAGAAGTATATACAGCCCATGCTAATGTAGCAAAGCTAATCAAGTCCGGTGTGGTACTAACTCCTGGTTTCTCAGGACATAACTTCAATTAGCCCCCTGAACAGCGGGGCTGAAGTCTTTAGCTCAGGAGGTGAATCCTCTTGCATGGTAACTTTGTACAAACTGTGGGTGCCTGGGTTCGAGTCCGGCCAGAGCTGACCACGTTACACTGGTAGCACATGGATGTGCTAACGCCCTTATCCAGTGGTCTTAGAATGACTGACATTCTCTAACGGGATCTACTTCGCCGGGCCCTGGGAAATGGGGCACATGGTGACTGTGCGATTGGGCCCTCGATCCCGCAGAGCACCCCACTTCTACCTGCGAGCCATGGTGCACGTCAGCTCCGAAACCAACACCAGTGCTGTGCTGGGTTCGCATAAAGACTCGCACAAGAAACTGTGGACACAAGCATGCACAACCGTACACACGATGTGTGTGTGTGAACAACCCATGTATGTGAACTGGAAACTGTTCACAGCCTGGCGACGACGAGGAAGAGGTATCGCTCCAGTTATCAGGAATCAGTGCAGGAGAGAGCAGAAGGAAAGGGCACCTGAGGCGAGACAAGCACCTGAGGAGAGACAAACCGTCCCATCATGGGCTGCACAGCACCGCCCTGACATTCTCAGGTATCAGTGCTACGCCACGCAGGCAGAAACACAAACTGCGTCCTTTATCCTACACGTGAAAGCTCCCTGTGTTCGTCCGAAAGTTCACCGCTGACCCAGCCTTCATCTCTTCTCAATCTGAAAGGGCTCAGAGGTTTCGAGGCAGGAGTGCCATCCTCCTTTCAGGAGCGCCGTTTCAGAGCCCTGATCTTACTGCAGACTGGAGTGTAAGGTCGGCAAGGCGACAAAGAGGAGGACTCTCAACACAGACGCAATACAAACAGATAATACGGTTTTCATCCTGAGGAAAACACTCATCTCTCTGTCACCTTCGGTTTCTCGTTCCTCCACCCAATCACATGGGTGCCCCCCTCCGACCCCCCGACCGCCTTCTCTCATTTTGTTAGGGCTGGTTGATGGCGCTACTGCACCTTTATCAATAAAAAGATATGCCCCCTTTTTCAAATGTCACAAGACACCTGAAACTCTGTCAGCTAATAACATCACAGGGTACATGTAACGTCATCCTGATCTCTCCTTATGGGCTTACGATACACACTTGCAAGCAATTTCACATTGTATTTAAACACCGTTACCTTTGTATCCAACACAAAGTTTCTCGAGTTCTGTGCTGATTACTGAGGGTCTCTGCTTCCATGCCTCTTTGTTGCCTGCCTTAACTCTGGCAGTCCTACCTCCCCTAATTATTAACCCTAAAACCCCTCTCATTGGGTCCTCTTGTTTTGTCCACTGACTCTAGTTCTCTTTTTTTTTTTTTTTTTTGCCCATGTCCCAAACCTTGTATTTTTCTATTACAATTTGGAATGTTGCCTGTCGGTTTTCAGCAAAACCTCAGTTTGCCTTCACACTTCTGGATCTTCTGTCTTCTTGGTGTCAAAGGATCAAAACCAGAACAACGTTGGTTATGATCCTTTAGGCAAGGTACTGACTTCTCTGAGAAGGGGAGGGGCCACCAGAACATTAAAAAACATCGCACTGCAAACACACACTCCAAGGCAACAGAACATTGAAAGAAAAAAAGTTATTTTAATAGGTACGGCATGTGTCTCTTGACAGCGTGTTGATGCAAACACCTTAAACAACTTCAGCAGGAAAGATGACAAAAATCTCACCCTGCGATAACGCATTTGTGGCTCTTGCTGGAGCATAGGAACAGCCCAGTAGACACGGCACCCATTTAGAACTGCATTTACATGAGTACTGAATTTGACAATGTCTCATGATCTCATCTACAGAGGGTAGATGGAGGGAATATCATCACCGAACACACGAAGCGTCCTATGAGTTAAGAAAGCCAACCAGGACAAAGGTGTGGTTATGCTGAGCTTAAAAGGAAAAGCTCCACCCAAACAGTATGTTGCCCATGTTAACACTACAAACAGACACGCATTCTACACGAGCCATTTATAGACAGCTATGCTCCTGGACCTCATGTCTCTGAACCTCGAGGTGAAACTGGACTGGGTGAAGGAGAACCAGGCAAACTCAGGGTGAAAAAGCCAAGCAATTCAGAAGGCAAGAGGCTGCAACACTACCTGAAGAGCTATCACACTAGCGCGGAAACACGTGATGTATCTGTAAATTTAGAGCAGTTTCTCAGCTGCCTTGCGCAAAGTTGGATGGTGAGGACGAGGCAGTTGCTAAGTCAGTCTCCCGTTCACATACGCAGGAACTGCTGCCGTAAGACGCCAAAGCTGCAATTAAAAATACTTTTTGTTCTGTTTGAAAAAAATGTATTCAACTTCACGGCTGCTGGCAAAAAAATGTTCAGTGCAGTATATTTAACAAGACTACAACTATCAAACACCAAGTGGTGCGTAATATTTTTTGGCCTCTTGTGGACGCACGTGCGCTGCGCGTTCACACAGAAAAAGCGCAGCTCTCTGCAGGTCCCGATTGCATTAATTGCGCTCATCCTCATTAACGCCAAGCCGCTAATCGGCTCTCGGAGATGTGTGAAGTTTAGCGTGCGACCCACTCCAACTTTTCATTACCGTCCGCAAGCGACTGGAAACCACGCCGCAGTTTGCGGCTTGATGGGGTAGCGTTTTCCACCAGTGGCACACTTTATCTGTTGTTTTAATAACTTTGATCACATTTCCGAACGTCGAAGCCCACTTCAGGGCTTCCCAATATGGCCCCCCACACTAAGTAAACCTCCAAAAACCTTTTGTGACGCCCGCTAAGGCCGTGACCCTGCATGTATTGTCATTTAAATGAGAATGGTGTCATTAATTCAGCGTTTTTACTGAACACCACAGTCGTCTTACAGCTGCCAGTTTTGTTTTCGTCAATCTTCTATTAAAACCATTAAACAAACGCATTTAAACCTAAACAATAAGGAAGTTAATAAAGTAAGAATGTTCACGTAAAACTTAATGCTGAAAACATTTTACAGTTTAGTGCATAAAAGCCTAGTATCGCAGCTGTATTACACACAATGATAATAACAATTAATTTGGTAGATAAAATTCTAATGTCAGACAGTTATAACACAGTCACTGGCCTGCAAATAATTGTTTTACGACTCGGATCGGCATTTATTCAGAAACTTGCCTCTTTTTCAGAGATGAAGAGTTGGTCGCCTTTCAACACCACGTAGCGGTTTTTCCATATCTCCCTGAAAATCCCCTTGCCACAGAATTTGCGAATCCAGCCCGTTTTCTCTGGCTGAGATGACGCCTGGTTCACATCTTGCGGGCCCTGTGCGCAGAGTGAATGGAAACAGTTAAACGTAACGCCTTTTAAACAAAATAACCATCGCCTTCATTTACATTCAAGGCACACCGCTCATATTTAAGTAACGACTTTTAAAATAAACTCCATCATTGCTTCTCGTCGCAATTTGACATGTATCCATATTCTCTTCGCACACGCGTAAACTTACATAGCTATGCAATTCACACAATTCACGACTTCGTGCATCCTATATTAAGGGCGTGGCTAACAGAAATGTAACCGGGATTCCCTGACCATAAAATCACACCTCAACCCAAAACCTTAACATAATGTCTGGAGATGTAATGTTGGGAATTAAAACAATCCGCTCATTTTTACCACTAATAAGCCTGTCAGTTTAATGCAATAACACATAAAAACAATAATCACTGTAACAAGATAGGTAACATTTAACAAAATTGATAAACGTGATTAATGCAATACGGCGTGAGAACATGATCTCAGCTCACAAAACATCGGTTCGGACCAGAACAATGTGTTACGACCACAGCCTCTGTCAAGTACTATCGCGCAAGGGAACAGTACACTCGCACTGCCTCGCCGTACTTATCAATACGATTGTTTTGTTCATAACCGAGATCTTCCTTTAACGTAAAAGCACAAATTCAGTTTAAAATCCGTGCAGTGGGAAGGTTAAAAAAGCTCACCCGTTTGGCCGAATTGCTCTTCTTCATCGCGACCGCACCACGACTGACGACTGAGTTTCCAGTTTTATAGGTATTTCCTTTGCCTGAATCCTATTCTGAAACTGTTATTGTGTTAGTTCAGGAGCACAGCCTGTTTTGCGATGATGCAAGCTGCATGCTGGACATCCTTTTTTTTCTGCGCGCTGCCCTCCGTTGAACTACCCCCGTTTCCTGCCGTGTCTCTTTATCCCAGTTTCCCCTCTCTGGCTTTCGACTAATGGTTTAGCGCTTTAGTTGGCTCTGTGCACGGAGCTGGCTGAGTTTGTAGTCTCTGGTTACATGGATGAGGCTGTATCATAGTCACCCCGTTCTGCGCCCCCCTCCCTCCACAGGACGTGCACTCTACTCCTATGGAAAGCGAAGGGACTGGCCACTGGACTAGGCATGGTTCTGTCTATGAATTCGGCAAGGTTGACTTGAAGTCGAGGAGGACCGCGCCAGTGAAAGCAGGGGACGGGCAGCGCTCACATTTTTTGAAAACGTGGGGGACGTGGTCACGTTCTACCGCAGAGTTAAAAGTAAAAAAAAAAAAAAAACGTTCTGGCACATGTAGCATCCTAAAAGCTGAACTATTACATAAACATCACACGTAAGGATAATCACCCTCCTAAAATAAACATTTTGTGACATCGCGATCATTTTTTTCCACGAACATTTAACTGCATAAGCCTGTACAATTTTTAAGTAATGTGCTCTTTTAACTCAGCAATTGAACCCTGAAAACAAAGTAAATTATTATTTATCAGACAACTGCCATGAAGGTCCAAGGCTGGAAAGGTTCTTGAAAGCAATATTGTGCCAAGTCAAGTTACACGATACTTTGAAGTAACTGTAAAGATGATGTCCACGGTCCTCACAGTTCTGATGAGGGCCTTTGAAAAGGGTCCTCACAGTTCTGATGAGGGCCTTTGCTTCATCACTCTAAGAGGGTTGACTGCATCTGCATGTCTCAGAACACCTGTCCTAATGTCAGTTTGCATCCTGAAAACAAATGGATATAAAGTAGATGATTTGCAAAATACTTTACCTACATTAAATTATTTCTAAAACACAAGATGATTGTTTTTACATTTTTAAAAAGTACAGAACTGGGTTGTCAGATGCCTGACCTACAATGTATGTAAATAGTTGTGGTTAAGACACATTTTTGGGCCGGATTATGCTGCCGTTGTGCATTGGAGCGTGCACTTACATGCAGCATTGCAGCACAATTGCACACTGTCCAATTCTGTATCAAATGGCATATTTAATTATTTAAATATGGGACAACGCTTAACGCAGGCTCAAGAAACGTAAACAGAGAAGACACACAGATCATCATTTCACTATAACATGGTGTAGTAGTAGGATAACAGTAGTGGGGGATTTATTTTTGCCAAGGGAGAAGCAGCAGATTGGGGGGGGGGTGTAGAAAGATAGACAGTCTAGATCCCTCAGGTCCCTGAAGCTGTATTTAGCCTGGAGGGGGGATCACCCAGGGCTCAGGCTTTGTCTCCACATTGAGACTACCCCCAGCCCCCACATTTGCTCCACTGAACTGTGTTTGAGGATTTTGTCACCCCTCCCCCACTCCCCCCTGTTTCTGTCTTCCCTCTGTCCCGCGCTGCATCTTCCAGCCAGCTGAGGCCCTCTTTCAGTTTCGACCAATTGGGAATGCAGTTCTAAACCCTACATGGCCCAAGTACCATAAAACTCCCAGCCCTTTTGTCATACAACAGAGGCTAAAGGGGCAGCTTTGCAGTCAGACTGCAGCACAACATTGCTCATAAGCAGTCACAAAAACAATTTGGCTGAAGTTCAAAGAGTACATTTTTTGTAGAAGTTTTACAAATGTTACATTTGTTACATTTTCAAGCAGCTGACGTGAAACATTCAGTTCTGGAAAACCTTGATAAAAAACCAACACAGTTCTAAAGAAAAAGTGTGGAAAGGTAGAATAAATTGAATATTGAAAAACAAAAAATTGATTAAAGCAAGAAATGGAAGCACCAATTGTGCATGTTTACTGAACATCCTAAAGGCAGAGAGACAATTCTGAATGCTAACTTCCAGGTTAGTTTAGTTTAAACCTGTTTTTTTGACCTCACAATACTGGAACGTTAGAAAAAGTTGATAACCGTCGTTGTGTGAAATGTTGGCTTTGATTGTGCTTGGTAGGTTTCAGAATACTGTAGCTGAGTTTAAAATTTGTCTTTGTACTTAAGTAATCCATAGGATGCAGACTAAATGTTAGATGCTGATAAAGTCACGGTCAAGTGGTTGTTGAGGAAACATCGGAGAAGAGAAAGTTGGAATCACAGAATAACTTGTAGTGGTTTTAATGGCCCGTTCTTTATAACACAGTTTTATCACCATTAAGCTTACGGAAATTATTTCCTTTTCTTTTGTTACATTAAGAAAATATTTGGCTTACTTCAATTTAAAAATATGATTGTAAAACAGAACAGAATTCATTTTAAAAACACAAAACACAAAGTGTCTTAAAGGATTAAAGAAGAATCTGGAATGGCAATGGACTGGGAAACCTCTCTCTCTCTCTCTCTCTCTCTCTCTCTCTCTCTCTCTCTCTCTCTCTCTCTCTAATCTTATATTTTTTTTTAAAAGGAAAAAATAGCAGAGGAAAATGGGCTGGTT
>JABJVR010000039.1:5455381-5497939 GCA_025773905.1 Chitala chitala | reverse complement strand
GTCCATTACGTACAAACAATACATATGAGAAGTATATGAGTATTTGTTGTTTTGAACACTGCAGAGGGCCACTTTTAATACATCCCAATGTCTTCCATCATATTTGTCAAGTCTCTTCCTATTACATAATTAATAGTCACCATTATTCCAAGATGCTGAATGTAAGATTTGTCACTTCTGTTCAATTTACACATCAGCCAGAGTGATTTGCGGAGGAGACTTCAACACTCTGCTTGATGCTGGGTCTACTAGATATATGGAGAGAGAATAATCCTCAACAAAATATGTACACATGGTATAAATGGGATCACTCCTCATACATTGATTTCTGGTTAATTTCAAGTGAGCTTGCTGTTATAGACGTCCCAATACAACCAGGTGTTTTAACAGATCAAAAAGGAATCTTTATTAGATTTCAACTACTGGACCCCTGTAGACAGATATATAAATACGCGATATTGGAAAGTAAATAGCTCTTTATTACATAACGAGAAATTAAAATTGAAAATAGAACAAATTATATACATAAATACTGGAACAAGCCTATGGATGTTTCTGGGAACTAATGGAATATGAAATCCGTAAAGTAGCCATCAAAAAAGTAAGTTAACATCAAAACTAAAAAAGAAAAATAAATGCAAATTATCAAAACAATTTCAGTGCTACAAAATAGAATAAAAAACAATAGAATGCAATACAGTACCTTTATTTGTCATTGCACAACTGTACAGTGAAATTTTGATGCATCTCTCGCAGTGTCAACAATACGAAACACCAAAAATACAAAAAAAACACCAAACATACAAGTCAGTAGTATTGCATCCATGTCAGTGTATTGCACTGACACACAGAGTCAGTTCGCTTGCATAGCATCTACACTACTGTGAGTTCAGTATCTTAATTGCACTTGGTAGAAACTATCTGTCAGTTTGGAGGTACGGGCCTTTATGGACCTGTATCACCTCCCAGAGGGCACAGGTGGAAAAGGTGGTTGCATGGATGCGATAGGTGTTTGATTATGTTTGATACCCTATGTGAGCATCATATTTCATATATGAATTCCAGTGTGGGGAGTTGTATGCCAATGATGTTTTGCGCAGATTTGATTACTGTCTGAAGTGATTTCCTATCATCTGCCCTAAAATTGTTAAACCACACCAGGAGAGAACACATTCCACAAAGCCATGATAGAAAGACAGCAGCAGCTGCCTGGGGCAGATTTGCTTTGTGAAGAGTCCTTATAAAGCAGAGATGCTACTGAGCCTCCTTTAGAAGAGAAGAGGTGTTAACGAAGGAGCGATCCCAAAACATTAAAACTATTCAGTGGAAATCAGATATCAACGTACTGCAAAGCCAATTAGATAAAATTTATCAGGAGAAAGCTAAAGATGCCTTTATTAGATTGAGACAAAATGGTTTGAACAGGGTAAGACAAATACAAAATACTTCTTTGATCTACAAAAACAAAATGTGGAATACACATCAATAAGCAAATTGTTAATTAATGGCACTCTAATTGATCATTACAACATCTCACAATATGTAACTAAATTCTATCAAAATTTATACTTTATGGCCTCCTTGATGTCAAATATTGATATTTTCTTGAATAATTTCCGAGAATTCAAGGAAGATAAGTGATTTTAGAAAGGCATGTAAAGAAGAGATATCCCTACCTGAAATTATTGAATGCATTAAATGTCTTAAAGAAAACAAATTTCCAGACAAGGATGACCTGCCAGGAGAATTTTATAAATCCTTTGATTCCAAACTTGCACCTTTCCTCCTAGCCATGTTTAAAGAATTCATTTGGAAAGGTGAACTTCCTCCTACATCAAGCCAAAGCCTTATCAATTTAATATTGAAACCTAATAAAGATAAGCTTTACATAGAAAACTGGAGATCTATCAGCCTCATTAACAATGAAGGGAAGTTCTTTGCTTTGACATTCGTAAAAGAGACTAAAACAAATCTTACAGGAATTAATATACATTTACATTTTATTCATTTAGCAGATGCCTTTGTCCAAAGCGACTTACAATGAATAATGGTACACATGTATGTCTCAAACAGTATCAGAGAATCTAATTAACAGTAAGTGCAGTCCTAATCGAAAGTGCACAGTAACACCCCTTACCTGTCATGACCATTGTATACCCTAGATGTCACCCTTCCTCCTTCTCCTCTATGCTAATTTATTGTCTCCTCGTTAGCCTTGTTACTCCCATTACCTATGTTTGTACCTCGCTTTTGCCGTTTATTAAAGCCTCCCGTTTGCACATTCGGCCTCACCTCTCTTACCTGCTTGGCGTAAGTGTTACATGCACATGATTAAGTCAAGCAATTGTCCGAAAAGTTCAAGTAAAAGGATAGCATAAACACAATGCAAGTTTTGAATTTACTAGAAAAACATGTACAAATAATAGATGAAGAACAGTCTGGCTTCATGCAAAACACACATTGATAATCATTTGATTTTAGACATGATTGACTGTAACCACCTAATACCTGACAACAGCTTGATTTTATTTATTGACTTCTACAAAGGCTTTGATACAATTGATCATGAGTTTATCTTTAAAGTCATTAATTTCTTTGGTTTAAGGAAGTTTTTTAAAAATACAATGCAATGTTATACAATGGGTGCTCCAGCTCAGTAAAATTAATATACGACGCCTCTGGAACATTCAGTATTCACCACGATATTAGCCAAGACTGTCCAATATTCCCATTTTTATTTTTCCTAGTTACGTAAACACTGGCATCTCATATTAAGAAATCATCATTCATAGGAGTAAATGCTGTAGGTAAAGAATTCAAATTATCCCAGTTGGCGGATGACTCAGCAGTTTTTCTTAAAGACAAATACCAAGAGTAGTTTCTTGTATCAATGAATTCACTAATCACTAATGTATCTGGTCTAAAGATGAGTATGGATAAATCTGTGTTATTTGCATTGAAAAAATGTAACCAGCCAGCTTATTGTTGTATCCCAATTAAAGACTAACACTTAGAAATTACTATCTGTAAGAATATATGTTTAATTAATATGAATTAAATTTTTACCCTATTATTGAAAAAATTTAACTCTTGGCTAATGTGAGACATTTATAAATATGGTAGGAGTCTATTACCATAAACAGGAGGAGTATCCAGGTCAGTGTCATTATCACTTGATGAACCCAACAATGTCATTACAAAATTGGATAAAATATATGATTTTATCTGGAAGAAAAAACCCATTATCTTAAAAAAGAAATGTAATGTAAAAGTAATGAAAGGCAATAAAAAACAAGGTGGTCTTCAAGTCCTGGACTCCAGCACATTAAAGAACACATTTAAGGTCACATGGACTACAGAATTTATTTTAAAATAAAATAGCATCAGGTACTCTTTCTCCACATACTTATTCAATCTTATGGGTGGCACTGAATATTTTTTAAAATGCAACTACTCTGTGGATAAAAGAACTGGCGGAAACCAGTGCAACCCAGGTACACCCATCTACTGTCCGGAGAAGTCTGGCCAGAAGGGGTCTTCATGGAGGAATTGCGGCCAAAAAACCATACCTCCAACGTGGAAACAAGGCTGAGCGACTCAACTATGCACGAAAACATAAGAACTGGGGTGCAGAAACATGGCAGCAGGTTCTCTGGGTTGATGAGTCAAAATTTGAAATATTTGGCTGCAGCAGGAGGCAGTTTGTTTTTCCGAAGGGCTGTGCAATAATGAGTGTATGCAGGTCAAACACCTGTACTACCTACAGATCTGGTTAATGTTACCATTAAAGGCAAATACCATATAGATATATTTAGCAGCTGTCATTATAATGTCTGCACAGTACATGCTTTTAAGTAAACTGTCCGATCAGTACAGAAAAATGAAAATGAACGCAATGCAGTTATTTTAACCATATTGATCGCAGAAGCAATTTATATTTATAAATTCTATATAAAAATATTGTATAATCCGTTAATTGTAACAGGCAAACAAGTGCTTTAAAAATCTGCTCAAACATTCACTGCTTCGTAAACATTATTGTGAGTTTCTGCTGTAACTGGCATACGTATTTAGATGTGTACTGTAAAATGTAGTTATTGAATCTGCTGTTGTTTCGCTTGTGGCTATTGCATTAGCAGGTGTCCACACCGCTCAAGTTCCATTAAAGAGATACTCCACAGCAGCCTACGTTAAGTTCAGTATTTGGCAGTTGTGATCCACACTGCTGATTATTGTTTATATTAAGTGAAAAGAATGGTAACCCCTGACCCTTTAAAAAAAACACTTCGTTTAAATTGTTATATGGTGTAACAGGTTAATATCGCAAATAATAATTTAAAATGACTATGCTTGCGTCGAATAAATTCTAGCTGTCAACTGATATGAGTTCTGCTATTCGCTATCCAATCAAATTGCTGTCGCTAGGCAGACTAGTACCACCAATTCATTAAATTACGTTACTGGGTAGATCCACATATTATGTCCTATCGCAATAAACTCTCTCAAAAAAATAAAGCAATTTAACCAATGGGATTAAAGCTAAACTCTGTATCCGCGTAGAACTGCGACTCTTCGCCAATCGCAATTGAAGCATATTCTGTAGTCAGGCAGACATGACACAGTTGTCCAATCATAAAAAAAACCGAGAGGGGAATTTTGCTGGATCTTTGAGTCAGGTACTTTTCTTATTTCTTTTTTAAAACAAACATTCTAATTATATTGTTGAATTTTATCATTAACATGATCATGCAATGGCAAAATGTTTTCGCGAAAAAAATTACAGAAGTTAATCGTTTTAGGAGTGAAATACCACGAGATTTTTCATTAGCACACTGGCTAACCAGCAAGATGAAGTAGCGATATTCAGCTATCCGTGCTAGCTAGCTACATGTGTTTATTAGCTGGCTAGTTAGCTAGTCTCGGTTTAAATGTGCCAGTTAGGTCTATCATAGTTTCATAGTTTATGAATTTTGCCATTTGAGTGGACAATAATGCGTCGGACTAACCAGTGGTCACTGTTCTGTATCCTTACAACATGTTACGAGAGCGGGAAGTGTGTGAATTTCAAGAGCATGGTCGTAGCATGCAGAACGTGAAAAAGTTAAGAGCCTACTGCTGGCAAAGACCACTGCGAATTAATCGCAATGCTGACTGCACATTTACATAACAATGCTACACCACGCCAGTTTTATTCTGTAAAAGTGGTTTACGTGTGCGGAATGTGTAAAAACGTTTCGTTTGGCGGCATGTGCCCAATTCCCGTGGTTATACCGAGCAACTATAGGCAGTGTGGAGTGACAGGGAAGACCCACGCGCGCGCGCGTGTGTGTGTGTGTGTGTGTCACCGTGTGTTGCCGTTTTAACGAGCAGTGTGCACCACGCTTGAAGACAAACTTACACCCCGACTTGTCTGGTTTAGCACTGTGTAAATAACGTGTGCGGTGTTGAGGCGTCCCTAGCACCAGTAGAGGTATGCTGCTGTGGGAGTGTCCCCGTTCAGCCCCACTGACTCCTGTGTGAAGGACTTCATGTCACAACAAACTGTGAAGTAGTACTAGCCTGACCTTGACCATTGTCAGTAGGATTGTATGAGTAACTGAACTATATTTTATATTGGAGGATATGTTGGAGGATTTGTCTATGCTTTTACCCGAAGTTGTGCACAACTGTGTCATTTAATTACAATACCCAATAATTTATTTAATCATGCTTGATAAGGATTATGTAAGAAAAATACAGTGAAAAGTTTAACTATACAGTGGTGTTAGGACATCAGAGTATAGTCAGTTTACACCAGAGTTCTAAAACTGATAAACTATTGCTCTTTGATTTATATTTTTAACAGTTAATTAAATTGTATTAACTGTCAGTAAAATAAAACTAAAAATGTAAAGTTGGAAATTGTAATGGAATGGTAATGCATTTACCGTTAAGCCTTTGATAGTGTAAAAAAAGCAAAGAATTTTTTTTTTTGCTACTGAACTAGTACTTATAGATGTTGGTACATTTTTATTAATAATTGGAGTGTGATGGTATTTTCCCCACATTCATTTAATGAATTAATGTAATTCCTGATTTAATAATGACCACGGTATGTACATTAACATACTTTCAGTGACAGTATATTAATATAATGTTTACCAATTTTACACATTTGTAACAGCTTGATTCCTGCAAGGCAGACTGCTTTCTGTGAAGGTAGTGATAGTATATAAACATACAGAGAGTGTGTGAGTCTGTCGCTCTGTCAGTGGATTTAATTCTGGGAGGTTTAAATTGAGCTTTAGAATGTTCTTTAAGTTGTCTTCAAGGTCAACTGACATCTGCACACAATTTCCAGGCGCGTGCCTGTTGGGTTATAACTGTTGCTTTGGGATATTGTAGTTAGAACTGCAGAGGTTTAAGGCTAAGGAATTATGTTGTTACATTTTGTATATTGTGTATAGCAGTGGTGCCTTTCTTTGAAGATTGTGTCACTACAGTCTGCACAAAGCTTAAGTCTAAGGAAGAAAAAAATTTGTAATCCTGGGCACCCAAACAAAATGACAAGATTTATTTTTGACAGTACATCAAAAAAGAAAAATTTTTCCCCAGGAGTTGTGCGTGAAAGTAACGTGCTTGTCCTCCTCTGTTGGCAGACCCTGGTGCCTGGCAGGCCCTGAATGTGGTTTGGTGCGGCCGGGTGTCGAAGCCATGGCGGAAGATGGCGCAGTTTCAGGGGCATCCAGAAGAGACAGTCTGTGTGCAGAGGATGGGGACTCTGAGCCCAGCATGCTTCTCCAGAAGCTAAAGAGCAACATCTCGTAAGAGCAATATGGCACGGCTTATCGGGGTTGTTTTCTTTTTTCCTCCATTAAGTTAAATTAACGTTTTTAAGTGGAGATGTATTTCACAAATACAGTGTCTTTATAAAGCCAAGACATTTCAGTACTGTGCTCTTCATATCTGTTGTGTTTTTTTTTGTTTGCAGAAAAAACATACAGGGCAAAGTGGACTCGATCCTGGTAAGTATGAAGAACTGGGCTCTGCCTTTGCTGTGCGCTGAGGGATGTACATGCTCAGAACTGGGCTCTGCCTTTGCTGTGCACTGAGGGATGTATGTGCTCAGAACCGGGTTCTGCCTTTGCTGTGCACTGAGGGATGTACATGCTCAGTACACTGTCCCTCTCCCCCCAACTCCCCCCACCCCACCTCACCACCACAGCAGGATGTGCAGCGCTTCTCTGACAATGACAAGCTGTACCTGTACCTGCAGCTGCCATCGGGCCCTGGCACAGGGGATAAGAGGTGGGCAGACCGTGGTTAACCTGGCAGGCATGGAGCTGGGCTGGTGGGTGGGCGCTGGCATTCTGGCACAGGGGATAAAGGTAGAGATGCACTAATTGTATCGTCCGACTATCGGTATTGGTCAGTGGTTAAAAATGAGCCGATATTTACCCATCATGCTTGAGCATCCTAAGTAAGGCATGCACGTGCTAACTGCAGGTAGAAAACTGGCAGCCGTGTGGAATTTAGCGTTTGTGAAAATCATGGTAGATAGGGATTTTGCATACATTACGCTACAACATTAAATTTCACTAGGAGGATCCACTAGAAATTAGTTTCAATGCCACCAGTTTGATTGCTGTTGTGTGCCAGATTGTGGTTTATTTGTTATTATGTTGGACAGTCCTGATGTAAACGTAATTCTCCAAACGACCAGCCTTCAGCATCAGCTTTAGAAATAATTGGCCATTGCCACTGTCACTTGAGAGTTGGGGAAACTTGGGTTAACGTGGCAGGCGTGAATCTGAGCTGGAGGATGGGCTGTCCTGTTGACATTCCTTCAAGTGGCAGGGTTAGAAAATGTATCAAATATAGTTGAGTATTGTGTCTATGGCTCAAGAATATGTCCATGATTTGGATTGTGTCCGAGCATGTGGTCTGACACAGCAGTAGCCTTTCTCAGACTCGTCTTCTACCTTCCGTTCTTTTGTCCAAGCATCATTAGTGACTCCGGCTCCTTTAACATGGCCGACCAGCTGCACACCTGCAACTGGATCCGCAGCCACCTGGAGGAGCACTCGGACACCTGCCTGCCCAAACAGGATGTCTACGAAACCTACAAGTGAGCCCAAGAGCATTTTAGATGGATGCTTTCTGCTGTTGTGCTTTTTGGCACTGTGGGGCACCTGTAGCGAGTTGGCCACTGGGAGTGGCACAGCATCTTTCACTTGCACCTAGAACCAATTTACAAACCAGCCTATTTTCTGCAAACTAACATTTATCATACAAATAGATTGTCATGTGAATGATTTTTGCCCCATTGTATGCTTCTATGATGCCCCAGCAACACTTTGTCATGTCTCACCAGGAGATACTGTGATAACCTGCACTACCGGCCGCTGAGCGCAGCTAACTTCGGCAAGATAATGCGGGACATCTTTCCAAACCTCAAAGCACGACGACTTGGCGGGAGGGGTCAGTCAAAATATCCTTCAAACCCCATTACAAATCCCCCCCCCCCCTCAATGAACTCTATGTGTTAATCCAAGGTGGTTTAGTGAAAAAAAAACATGGGTATTGAATTGTGTGTTGCCACGGAGAAGTGGGCCTGCTTATAAGTTAATTGGGATATTACAACAAAGTTTGATGCAAATGTTTAGAAAAGTGTACCTTTCTTACTTAGGAAAGGAGTCTTCTGCCAGCTAGGCTGGGACTGAGGAAGCTTGTGCCAGCCAGACTATAGCTGTTATATTTAAAAGGATGGTGAGGGATTGATTGACAGACTTTGAAAATGGGTGTGGCCTTAACTCTGCTGCCAATACGTACTGCTACAGCGGCATCCGGAGGAAAACAGTGCTCAATATGCCCGTTCTGCCAAACCTGGATCTCAAGAATGATCCTGTAAGTAAGGCCATGGCTCACCCTGCGCGCGCGCACGTGTGCGTGTGTTAACCCTCTCTGTAGCTCTAATACTCAAATCTGTTAATTGCCATCTACCTGTTTTTCTTTTGGCATAAGTAGGCGCAAACAACTTTGTATTTAGTGGCGTTGTGTAGAACTGTGGATCAGGAGTGAAACATGTCTGTTTTCTGAGCGGCTTCTCTCTTCTCCACCGCCCCGTCAGTCGGAGCTGACGGAGCTGGTGCAGACCTACAAGCAGGAGGTGACGGAGGCGGCGTGCCAGCTGATCTGCGACTGGGCCGAGAAGATTCTCAAGCGCTCCTTCGATACGGTGGTGGAGATCGCCCGCTTCTTGGTGCAGGAGCACATCGTGAATCCCCGCTGCAGCCAGGCTGAGCTCGTCACTTCGGCAACGCTGGCAGGTCCGCACCTCTCTGTCACTTTGTTCGGTGTTGATGCGTACATGTCATCCAGTGCGAAGCCGTTTACTCCAAGGTTTTAGCTTGCTAGCCTGAGCATTTGGGCCTGACTATCCACATGTGGCGGTCCTGTATGTCACGGTTACTTAGCTAACAGACCTTCTTAGCTGTGCTCCTGGTTTTAATACATCTGGGGTGCTCCGATGGATGGGCTCACACGCTTTTCTCCATCTTCAACAGGTGGCCCTGCGAAGCCCCACAAGGTGATCAAAAAGACTCCAGCCGTCCTGAAAGGGGGTGGGGCTGACGGAGAAGGGAGTGGCTCCGAAAACAAGGTACCGTTGCTAGACAGTTTTAAGATAATTTGACGAGGAATTTGGACATCACAGATCTTTTTCTGTTCAGGCCAAATCTATAATTACAATACATAGTTTGGGGGGGGGGGGGTCCCTTGAGTCCAAGTTCTAGTTCAAGTTTTAAACTGCTTGCTTCTGTGGTTTGTGTTTCTTATTCTTTGTGTTTCTGTGTGAGTCATAATGTGAAAAGCATGTCCAGCTGGCTTTACAATACATTCTGCTGTGCAGAGCATCATTTCTAAACTTCAGATTGTTTATATGCATGTGACATACTTGGCCTGTATAGTTGTGGTGTGTCTGGTTAAGTTTATTTCTAATTACATTCATGTTATTATTTCCTTAACCAATTAGGTTAACTCTGTCCTTGCAATGAATATACACTTTATGAGCAAGATGAGAATGCAGTAAGAGCTGATATAAAGTTAACCAAGGCAGATTCTGATATTTTATTGTGACCGGAAGCTTTCACAGGTTGACCTAATCAACAGTGTCTGGACTGGAGTGTCCCGTCATGGAATTCCAAACTGTCTCTCCTTTATCCCATGTCTGAAAATTAATTGTAGTAATTTTCTCTACTAAGGTTTGTGCTTCTGTGTTTGTTTTCAGAAGGACAAAGCGGAGCAGGCATCATCTGGTAAAGTCATACATGCAGAGAAGCAGGCCAAAGGGGTGGAGTCAGGGAAACCTGGGGGTCGTGACCTTCAGGTGGAAGCTGTGATGAAGCGCTTCCCCCCAGTGCTGCCTCGTTGTCCTGACAAGGCCCCGCTTTCTGTCCGCTCCTCACCGCCCTCGCTGGCGCCCAAAGATGTGAAGGTCACGCTGCCCATCACCATGCCTGCCACGTTGCCAGTCATGATCCTGCCCTCCGGCGTGAGCCTCTCCTATTCTGACAGAGAGAGGCCTCAAGCTGCCCCACAAGCTACACCGACGCCGAGCACAGCTCAGCGGTCCCGACCTGGCCCGAAACGAACCTCAGAACCAGCGGTCAGCGATGGTGTTGCACCGCCCAGTGAGACGCCACCCAAGAGGAAGCGGGGGCGGCCTAGGAAGCTGCGGCCAGAAGAGGCACTGCCGACACAACCCCCGCTGACTGCCCTGGCACCACCAGCCCCTGTCCCAGTGAGCGGGGGTGTAATCCAGAAGGCCCTGCCCGCCCAGCAGCCTCGCCAGGAGCTGGTGGAGCTCGTGATCCAGGACCAGCAGCTTGTTGGGACGGTGCCATCCATGCCAGAGGCCGCGGTGGAGCTCAGCACTGAGGAGGCCGGTGGCGTGGTGGTGCAGTGCTACCAAGCAGGGGCGACAGGAACGGCCTCGCAGGCCGTGCCCTACCCTGTCTTGCTACTGCATGGGGGCGGACCTCCCCTCAAGCCTCTGGCAGCGCCTGCTTGGGAGACGAGCAGGGCCGCCGTTGAGGTGATTAAGCGGGCTCCGGTGGTTAGAGAAAGCAGGTCACAACCCGACGCTTCAGCTGCGACCCTGGGCCTGCTGGAGGAGAAAGAAGTGGAGATCACCCTCACCCCTGTCGACTCCCTCTCTGAACCACTACTCACATCTGTGGCTGGCTCAGACTGTTCCCAGCCTGGTGCTAGTGCGCAGCCCAGTACCCCCTAATATTAATGTTTCCCTAAATTCCCTCTTCCCTTGCAACACCCTTTTACCCTCTCTACTTTTTCGATACCACTCCCCCAAATATGCCAGTGGAGATTAAGAAAAAGATACACGGAGCTTCCAGCATCTGGTAGCATAGCTCCCTGCACTGTTTTCCATGAAACTGGGCATGCCTTTGCCCAAGTATCGTTTTCTGATTGGTTGTATATCAGTGATTGGCATCAACAGCAGTCAATGGGACTGGTGAAGCCAAAGTCACTAATAACTCGTGATTGCTAGCAGCTGATAAAAGCCCCTTGGGTAGCTCTGTCTGTTGGTAACTAAGCAGACAGTTAAGTCCTGTGTTGTTATAAATAGTGCATGTTTCTAAATGAAATTCTGTGTCCCTGTCAGCCTATCTTTGTATTTAAGGTCTCATGTTGTTAACAAGGGGCTACATATCTATATACGGGTTCAGATTTAAAATGAGTTTGAGTGCCACCTTCATCTACAGTATGACACTGTACTGATGTTTTTTATTTATTTATTTTGGATTTTATTTTTTGTGAATTTGAGACGTATCTTTACTAGAAAGTGTACTTTGCCACTACCATTTTGATTTGACTTTTAAAATGGATTGGGCTATTTCTTTTAATGCATTTTAAATTTTGTGTGATATGTGTAATTAGCACTTTTTTGCTTTTATTTGCCCCAGCCAACTACAGCACTTACCCATAAATAATTTCAACATCACAAACCCATGTTCCCAAAAGTAACAGCACATCGTTTTCTTGTACAGAAATGCCACGAACTTGAGTGCTCAAAGACAAGGTTTGTGAAGGCCTAGCCTGACTAAAATGCAATTTAAAAACTTTGTGATTTAAAAAATGCAATGACAAATGTTTATTTAACCATTTTGAAAATGCAGTGGTATTTATTAAGCAATTTTGTTTGCTCAGACGCCAGTGTAACACTTTCTCAGTTGCCCTGTCCTGTTTTTAGGCCTTGGGTTGGCTGAGATGTTTTTGTTTAGGAAACCAGCCCTGTTTTGGCGCCACAGTGTTAAGTCTTGGAATAGATAAAAAAGGAACTGAAATTTCCATAGAAAAAGTCTCAGAATTAGCACTAGGACTGCCAGTTGTTCTTCAACAGCCAGTGGCACATGGATATATGACTGTATATAAGAATGAAGAATTTATTATTGGCACTTTTTCTCCTATGTCAAGGAGGCACTTTCTAAGAAAGGGGGTGCTCTAGTTTGGCTCTGTGCCAGTTATCAGGTCAATTACCCATCAGAAAATACTTTTTGAGTATTATGGAATGTTTGAAACTTTTTTATTGACTTCTGTTGCAGAACCACTTTTATCTATAGAAAACAATTCTAACACATAACACATTTTCAGTGAAATCAGTTTAATATGTGTAAGAAGAGCTTGCCGTTTCATTGTTTGCCCTAAACAAATAAAACTTTAAGCCGTTAAAGAAAGCCAGTAATTAATTAATAGGTGGTAAAAATTGCAGTAGGTGCACACTGGCATACAAGGAAAATTTTAAGTGAGCTGATGTATTTTTATTTTCTCATTTAAAGTAATAATAATTGTTTAATGACTGACTGAAAGTTGAGCCTTAGGCAAGAAGTGGGACACTCGATTGGGTGACTAGTGACGTTTTCAATAAGGGCTGGTCTGTTGCTTCCCACGACTTATCGCAGCTGTTTCTCTCGGCTTCTGTCTTGCACTTTCTTCTTTTAATTTCGTTCAGCCATGGAAACGAAGTCTTGTTTTTCATTTATAGTGGTGTGCACACGATTAAAAAAAAGAATGGTTTGATGAATAATATTATAGCACCTTATATGTTGTTTGTACTAGATGTTACATGATTTGGCTTATGTTAAATTGTTTTGAGTATATTTTGTTTGAAATTTACGATAACAAAATTGACTCTTCCTGTTAAAAACAGAACGAAAACAGCAACTGTTAATATATTTTCATAATCTGACTGTAATAACTGTTGTGTATATAAATTAGTGTGAAAGGCAGTTTTTTGTACATTTTTTGCTTTAAGTAAACATTGACAGCCATTTATATTGTGTCCTAATGATTCTTTGGCTACACTGGTGGTAATACTTATTACATTTATTCCGTTTTAAAACACTTAAGGTCTTCGGTTTTATCCTTATTTGATGTTTAGATTCCGTCGGAACCCGTTAGGTGACTTTGTATTTCATATTAGTGTATACGTTTCTGGCGTGAGTTAATTGCGTTTGCAGTTCTATAGGTGGCGCCCTTGCCTTCAGCCACAGTTACGGCTCGCGGATGTGCGCGATTAAAAGGTGAAGATTCTGATGTGACCACGTGGTGGCGGCGAAAAAAAAAAACACTTTCGGAATATCGTGGGCGATTTATTACGTCGCATCACATCTGTAGGCGTACTTGTTTTCTTTGCTGTCAATGAAGTTTACAACGTCTGATGGTAACGCAGCAGTACATTTACTTGAAAACGCACAATGTATTTCCAGTATTACATGTGATGTTAACGCATTTTAAAAATCCATATCTTAGCTGGAACTTGTGGTGTAGGGTGCTTATTTTCTACCTTTTAAAGATGCCGTAGAGATATTTTCGGGCTGTTGTATGGCTACGAATGATAATAATTTAGTAGGCTTTTAGCTTTTCCATTTAAAATATATTTTGAATCACATATATTGTAGTTGTAAGTACATCACTTAGGTCACGTTTTGTGGTGTACTTTTGCATGATGATAAAGATTAGACAATTGAAATGTAGGAAGAGTACGTATACGATAAAATTACGTACTGCGTTCACATCGTTACAATAGTGAGTTAACTGCATATTCTGCCAGTGTCGAATAACAGACATTTCGCAAAAATGTGTAATAATCCTGTGCAAAATCATTTAAAATCAAAAAGTAGTGGTATAGTTTCAAAAAATAAAACGAAATATTTAGGAAGTTTGTAAAGTTGTATTTTTCAGGCAGAAATCGGACGTCTATATAAGGTCTCTAAGAGGGCCCTTGGAGACAACACTACAGTATTTACAATTTATGGAAAATTAATTATTTAAATTATTTCCGACGGTGTAACCTGATCATTTATGGTAGTCAGAAGTGTGCCCCATCCCCACTGTCATTAATAATTATATGTATGTATAAACTCTCGTGATGATGTTAATTTTACGAAATTACGTATTTATTTTCTTCTCAGTGGGTGAATGAATTGAGCCAACATGGCGACCAATGAAGCGCAGTTGCGTGGGCTTCGCCCACAGATGTCTTCAGCATCGCCGGTTAAATTCAAAACATTTCCAGGAGCTGCCAGCCAGTGACAGTCGGACTCAGGCCTGTCGGCACCAAGTTCCCCGAAATTGAATAGTGAAGAAAGGAAATTCAAAAACAACTCTCCCAGATGGATCTGGAAAACTGGAAGTGAAAGGATGGCTGTTAACCCGTGTTACTGAGTTATGATTTTCGGTCGCATCCAGCCAGCTGCGTGAAATCATGTTGGCATTAATCAGCCGTCTGACCGGGGCTCAGTGTCGGAAGTAGAGAGCTGCATTAAAATCGGTTTTGTCTGCTGTAAGTATTTTATTTCCATGTATTAAATGCACACATAGATGAAATGTAAAAGTCGCCTTTAAGTAGCTGAACGATGTGTGTGTGTGTGTTACGGTCTTAGTAAAAATATTAGCTGTTAGTTATAACGTCGCAAAAAACGCAGTCAAAAATCTACCGTGGGAATATGTAATGTCTGTTTATTTACTGGTTATTTCTCTATTCTCCCTCCCCGAATCATTTACCCTTAGTCGAACGCTGTCGATAAGGATTTATTTTGCTTGTGTAAACATTTTATATTTATTTTATTTTGATTTGATATTAGAAAGCATAATGAGTACAGAGTGACAGTATATTCCAGTGCCATTTTCTCAACTATACACTAATATTTAGCAGAATGGTTTGTCATGCTGTTAAGCACATTTAATGCGCTCGGTGCTTTGCACTTTCTACATTAAGTGCTGCTAGTGATTTTTCCCATTTCGTTGTCTGTCTCTTCAGTAAACCAGTGTTGGTTGGTAACATGTACCATTTCAAATATACGCGTATTTTTGTTGTTATTACGTACGTTGCCAAGCATTTGATACCCGTTGACTTGCGAAGAGAGCTATGGTTATTTTTCTTTATTATAATTGAATGAATTCGGTTTATTCGGGTACCATAAAATAGACGCGTTGCATTTGTTCCTTGGAGTTATGTGGGGGAGAGGATAGTGTCTCGTGTGTGTAATTTTTTTGTGTGCTGGAGGTAAGCCTGACGTTGCAGTGTACCCTAACTAGTAATCTAAGGTCTTACGGGCACCAAGAGCGTCTCTTACTTAACGCTATAAGTATAATACAAATACAGCGGCACAGAAATCCAAGTCCTCCCACATGGTGAGTAACGCAGCAGTGCGGTGATGGGGACTGTGAGTTTTGGTCACGTGTCGAGCTCGCGGGGCGTTTCCGGCCACGGCTGACTGCCAGTCACCCCGACATGCACGTGCCGCCTTTGGCAGCTCGCGCACTCTCTTCCAGCGCACTCAGTCCTGTTGGCTGAACTTCAGTTATGCTGCCCTGTTTTCTTTCTTCCCATCATATTGTGTAAATGTAGTATCTAATATGGTCTTAGGGAAAGTCAAAGTTGTTTAAAACGATTGTAAATAATAGTCGTAGAGTAAGCCCTAAAGTGAATTTTGGGTCATAATACCTTGTAATGGATTTGCGGGTATCATGTCTTGACAGTGGGAAAACAAACACGATCATTCCTTACCTCTCTAATAGACTACTGCTTAAGTCACTGTATTGTTAACAACAGTGCACCTGTCTTTTAGCATAGTGTGCAGATGGCACTTTTACAGTGAAAGTACTGTAAATTTCTTTATTGCTTTATTTTGATTGTGTATACAGACATGAGATGTGAAACCCGTTTGGTTTGTTGTTAGTTTTTCTTTTTATTAACAGTTGACCAATGCTCGCTAGTAGATTGGCTTCCACTTTTGTCTTCAGTCTGATTAAGGTGATTTGTGGGAGCAAAAACTGATGACGTGCAGAGAAGACATTAAGACCTTTGCTTGAATTTTTGCCCATCTGTTGTCAGCTCCTGTTAGTATGAGACTAATATTTTGTTCTCTTTGGGGCTTATGAGGGTTATCAGACTGTCCTGTGAGTCCAACCTTTTGAGCTCTGTGGACTGTCTACCTGTGTGAGCTGTATTTCCACGACCACATTCGCAGGTTTTATGACCAGAACTGGCAGCTTTGAGCTTGTATAAGGTTATTAAAAGCCAGACTGGCAGGAAATCAAAGCTGAGGCTGCAATGCACCAATGAGTATCGTGGCTCTAGATCATTGCTCGATCGTTCGTGATTGTGTGGTGTATCGTCTGGTTTTCTGTGGAAGAGCTGGTGAGTGCTGGGTTACGAGTGGGTCAGGGTGTATTCACCTCCCTCCCCCTTCCCCATTCATTGTTTTTTTTTTTTTTTTAAAGGAAAGATGGGTCTGTCAGGGTCCAGATCCACCTTCAAGCTGCTCTGCTTGGCACAAAGTCAATATTTAGGCACAACCGCTGAGCCAGGCTGTAGCCTGGGATGTGGAGGGGTATGTTTTATTCATGTCTAGTCTTGGATTACGTGCCAGCAGCGTGATCCTTCTTTGGGGCCTGAGCTCGGAACAGCGATGAACTGAACTCCGCTGTGGTGTCCTCTCGATGACCCTACTCTCGCTCGCTCAAGGTCGGCACTGTTCGCGTGTATAAGGCCGTGCACACGTGTTGTCACGAGATCTATCTGTGGCCAAAGCAGATCGCTTATTTGTACCTTGTAAATCTACCTTTAAAATCAACCCGTTGAGTCTAATAAAACTTGTGATGTCTGTAGACCAAAGTGCTGGATCCTTACGCCTGATGGTGCTGTTTAGAGTGAGCTGTCAGCCACAGCCTTATGCTGCTAGCAGTTCTCTGTTTGTGGAGGCAGGCGCTCACCAGCAGGCATTTCCTCTGCAGCTGGGGCAGGCCTCTCGCACATGTGGAACGGATTAATGGTACGTCCTCGTGCGCCCGCATTAAGGGAACTGGCTGATACTGACGCCTTGTCATCTGTAGTCCATTAATGACAATCTGTGACATTCCACATTTCACTCATTGTTTTTGTGGCCTTCTCAATGTTTTGTGGGTAATCGACCATACCGTACACATTCCTGGGGAAGGATCATATGATAATGACGTGCCTGCGTGGTGTTAGCTCTTTACACAGGTTGCTCTTATATTTGGTCATGTTTTACACTGAGCTTTTTCCCCTGAAGTTGTTCTGCAGGCCAAACAGGGCCGGTCATCTCCAAGCGGAACTGTAACTCAGCTGCAATGTTTGTGAAGCTCCCTGTCCCTCACACAGGGGGTTTTTAAACACAGACAGGTCCTTTTTTTTTGACTGGCATGACAATATGGAATTCAGCTGTGCCACCGGTCCATGTGACTAGCCGGGTGCCTTCCAGACCTGCAGGCCAGGTGGCAGAAGAGATATGCGGATGACACAAGGACGTTCTTGGTGACATGCAGAACCTGCTGGGCAGCTTTGCCTCTGCTGCTCCTTTGGAGCCACGTCACATCGTGTTTTGTGTGCCGCCTTCAGCTTTGTTCTGGGCTTTGCAGTGAACCGTGACGAAGAGGCCTTTCGGCACTGACGTGCTGCTGCATTGGCTGTTTCGCTGCTCCCCTTCAGCTTAGTTCTGGGCTTTGCAGTGAGCTGTGACGAAGAGGCCTTTCGGCACTGACGTGCTGCTGCATTGGCTGTTTCGCTGCTCCCAGTTTGCGTTTTTGTATTTTTTGGTTTGCCGCATTTTTCGTTGTTATTGGTTGTTGGTATCTTATTGTTGTTTCATAGAGGTGCTCTCGTTCCTTATTTTTCCCCATATGTTATTGTTTTTATTTTTATAATAAATAAAAATAAATTTATTATTATATTTATTAATACCAAAGGAAACTTAAAGGCCTCTCTGTCACTTTTTGGCAAGTACAGCACCCACTAGTTCAGTGGCAAAATGAATTCCCTTCTCAGTCATGTACAGCATCTGACTCAGGATCCTAATTAGGTTGGTGTCAGTTTTGTTTTACCAGCTGATCAGGTCAGCAGTGTATTTTAACTGGTAATTTAATGTTTCCTTTCCTAACTTGTTTGATTTGTCTGTTTCACAGAATAAAAGCATCAAGTGCTGAGGATTAGGCCTATATGCAAAGCTCCATGATTGAAATAGCTGATGGTCATGGTCTTCATAGCCTGAATGGGAGTATAATTAAAGTAGACAATTAATGGAAAAGAAAAGCAAATTTGATTGAGATCGGAAAGTTAAGTGAATTGATTAAATCAAGTGAAAGGGCAGCCTAGTGATTTAATTTGTTGTTTTAATTGTAAATTTTCTAATTTCCCAGTCTGTATTGTCATTCTAAGCAGGGGCGATTACAGAGACTCTGGAGGCCCTGGGCAAAATGCTTCAAGGGGATTTTTGCAGATTTGTCGTTGCAATATGTACTCTGCAATCGGCTGCCCTCAAAGGCCCCCTCCCAGTTAGGGGGCCCCAGGCAACTGCCTGCCTTGCCTGTCCTACTGCAGCACGTCTGACTCTCAGTTTCGTCTACTGGTGTAGTCATGGAGTAGGAACACTATGTTCAGTTTTGATATGCCTTCCACTGTGGTTCCAGCAGCACGATAACTGAGCTGCTACAACCTGTTTAGTTCACTCAGTGCGGGTTGCGTGCATGTCTGAAACGGTTCGTCTTTAAACCGAGAAGCCCTGTACGTGTCAACACAACAGCCCTGCCCACGTGTCAACGTGACTGGCACTTTGTAAAGGAGTAGAAAAATGGGCTTTTCAAATTAGGCTGGACAGTTTAGTCCCGAGTCACCCACTTGCAGAATATTCGTGTTCGGAGTCGGTTGAGCAAACGTTTGGAATGTTACGTAATTGCCTTCTACCCCAGCTAGAATGCCAATGAAAATAAAGCTTTGCAGGTGAGTAGGCCAGTTCATTATTTCTGTGAATATATAATTGCACATGGCCTGCCAGCTCTGGCCTTGAGAACTTGCTAATGGGAGTGGAGAATCCATTTAATATTTTAGCTGCCTCAGGTGTGATACATAGTATAGACTATCTGAGCTTCCTTCTTTAAACTTCTATAAGGAAGGAGCTGCAGTTACTGTATCAGTGTTCAGTGGGCGTGCCCTGATAGGATTCAGTGGGCGTGCCCTGATAGGATTACTCTTGTTTCTGTAACATGTTTTGTAACTCGAAGGAAGTTCTGTTTGTGAATCTGACGTACTGATTGTGTTTTAAGGTGCACAGAGACTGCCGGAATCCCCCCTCCTTGATGAGTTCAGCAACGTCTTTGATATCATAATTCTGTCAGGGGAGGCGATTAATGAATGGGCATGATTCAGTGGTACTGAGCTGATAAAGGTGTGTGCTGTATTTCAGCTACTCACTGTCAGCACTGGCGGTCCACGCTTCCAGTCTCTCTCGTTTGCGTGGGAAGCGTTCTTCCAGTGAAAACGCCCAGCTAGCGTCACGCTTATTCACGGTCCTCTTCAGACCAGTCTCTCCTCTTTCCCACCTCTCAGCAGCCCAGTCATGGCTGACACAGACGTGGAGTTCCCGCCGGCACACTTGGAGGACCTTCAGCTGAGCCCCACGGCCTCCTCTGCGTCGGCCTCCTCCTGCCCCTCCTCGCCCTCCATCTCCTCAACATCGTCCTGCTGCTCTGGCCACCAGCACCTTCAGTGGACGAGTATCAGCAGTGGAGGAAGCAGCAGCAATAGCTGTAGCCCTACGTTGGGTGTGATCTCTGAGGGCCTCGGGGAGTCAGTCCTGCTGATAGACCCTGAAGTGGCCAGGGTGGCCTGCCAGGAGGTGCTGCAGAAGGCCCAGCTCCTGCAGAGTGACTGTGAGCCAGCAGAGGGCGCAAGGGAGCACAGGGCAATCAATGGGGGCTGTCCTGCCAAGATCTATGAGGAGGAGGAGGGTGAGGAAGAGGAGGCAGGTCATACAGCTTCCCAGAGGCAGTCGAACCACGGGGCCAAGCAGTCGTGGCTCTTGCGGCTGTTCGAGTCCAAGCTGTTTGACGTCTCCATGGCGATCTCCTACCTGTACAACTCCAAGGAGCCTGGCGTGCAGGCCTACATTGGCAACCGTCTGTTCAGCTTTCACGACGAGGACGTGGACGCATACCTGCCACAGCTGCTAAACATGTATGTGCACATGGACGAGGAGGTGGGTGGAGCCATCCGACCCTACGTGCTGCACCGCTGCCGCCAGAGCGTGAGCTTCTCGCTGCTCTGCGCCTGGCTGTTGGGTGCCTACTCCTCCGACATGCACATCTCCGCCCAGCGCCACTCACGGGGCGCCCGCCTTCGCCGACTCATCCTGTCCGATGGGCTGGGGCCCGCCCGCTCGGACGACCCCTCCGCAGACTCCGGCCTCTCGCCTTCCCGACGCACGCACCACCGGTCCAAGTCGGAAGCCACGCTGAACACCGGCGTGAGCGTTGGAGCGAGGAAGCTGGGTGGCAGCACCAAGGTGGACAACAACCCAGACGAGGTGAGCATCAGAGTCCCTGTATGTCTTGATTTCTGTCGTATCACAGTTTAGTACAGTTTCCTCTGTAGAGGTGCGCTGCTGCCTAGTTAACACCGTATTGTTAGTGTTCCCACATCAGTATAGCCACGTGAACGCTACGCGTTCTTCTAACCCAATTCCTCGTTCTCTATCTCTTTTTGTGGTGCTTTGTGGAGATAAAAATGCAAATGATTTTGGCATGAGCAGGTCCATGGGAGCGTCAGCACATGCTAGAATAGGAACAACAAAACTAAAAACTATGCAGGATCAGTTTGATGTTTTAAAGTATTTCGTAGTTGTAGGCATGGTGGTCAAGCAGTAAGGCATGTGCCTCGGGGACAGGAGGTCCTAAGTTTTCTCCTTCATGCACTTGCAGGCACTGATTATTGACGTAGGTAATGCTTCTTAACATTTATATGAGACCGCACTGAGCACTCTTTCAGAACCCCTAAATTTTGCCCTTCATTTTACTGTATTTGCTCACAGGCAAGGGTCCCGTTTTAATAAATTTTTAAAATCGCAGTTTAAGGAGCATTGCTGGTGGTCGCACTCTTCTAACAAGTGGTGTAATGTTAGATCAGTACTGCGTCTCAACACTGATTCACCCTTTCTCTCTCGGCCGCTCTGATTCGCCCGTTGTCCTCCCTTTCTCTCTCGGCCGCTCTGATTCGCCCGTTGTCCTCCCTTTCTCTCTCGGCCGCTCTGATTCGCTGCTCGCATCTTTGTGTTTCTGTTGCACAGTTGTGTTGGAATGCATAGTCTGTCACGGTCAGTGTGCGTCTGCTGTCACTGAATGTCACTGTTATCAGCCAGAGTGTGACTGGATGACTGCACGGGGGTACTGCTCTGACCTGTTGCATTACTGGGCCCAGACAGCACCAGGGGAGGCTGGTATCAACCCATGAGTGTTCTGCTCTCTCTGGGTCTCATTAGTAAACCCAGTGAAGCCTCAGTGTGTGAAGCAGTGCAGCAGATGTAATTCACAGCTCCTCCCCCCAGGGATGTAATGGATTTGTAAGTCTGGGTCTTCAGGTTACAGGTGGAGTTGCTAACATGCTGATGTTCCTGACTGTGTTGCACCCACAAAGCTGTCCTGTTTTAGAATTAAGAACATGCATGTGATTTGAGTAGCATCGAGATCTCCTCCTTTCTCCTCGAGTGAAAGCTGGGGAGGTAACTGTACAGAATCTGCTCTGCACAGACGTAGTGTCCTGCTTGGGTGTGTGTGGACAGCCCTGACCTTTTGGATCCCTGAAAGATCAGTGACCCCTGCACCTGGTGGCTAGACCCTTATCTTTCATAAACAAACGCACTCTCTGCCTCTCTTCCGATACTTCGCACTTTGCTTTTGTCTGCCCCCCTCCCCCCAGCTCTGTGACGTGTCCCTTACTTGTGGCCCATTGCCAAGGATTCACCAGGGCAACACGCAGGCGGTGTCTTGTTCGTCCGCAGACACGGCCAAGTGTGGCTGACAGAAGGTCGCTCCCACCCAGCTGGGTGAAATCTCCGTCTCTGTGTTGACAGTGGTTTCGCATAACAAACCGCAGAGGTGGTCACGTGATGCTGTTTCCTGGCGTGAGCAGGGACCTGCCGCGAGGCTGCCTCGGAGAAGGAGCGGCCCTCATCTAAAAACGTAACTGTGAGCAATTTCGAGAGAAGCCAAGTTGCACAGCAGAGATGTATGTGAAGCACAACGTTAGATTTTTTTTTTTTTTTCTTTTTCTTTTTTCTTCAAGCGGTGGGTGTATATATAGACCTCGTTAGTGTACTGGTTGCACGTGGCACTGTTATTGTGAGAGTGCTTTAATTAATTCTCGGGAGAATCCCGTCCTCAGGTGGTTAGGGAGGAGTGGTGGCCCCATAATGAATTCTTTAACCTCGTACTTCTCTGACTTGAACATGCGCCCCTGTCTGTCCCTGGACACGTTGTGTTTTTGTGGCTCTGCTGTTGTGGCTTGCGGTTTTTTGGCTTGCTTTGCAGCAGAAAGTCTGGGGCTTTTCGCTTTTGCCTTTTTTCTCGATTATCATGATAGTGGGAGCACCCCTCCTCTTCCCCTCCCCTCTGACATGCTGTGCACACTTTCACAACACAGCAGAGGTCCTGAGGGCCCCTTCCTTACCCCTGGGGGCATAACCTGCCGCTTTCCATAGCTGATGTGCAAGAGTCATACAGCGTCCCTTGGTAGCAGGTCACGAGGACTGATTCTGTGTCTGGGCCCAAAACAAATCAGCTTGTCTCCCAGACCTTGGCAGATGGACTGGGCTGTCCAGCGTGGTGGGGGGTGCTCGGCTGCAGACAGGGTGTATTTATTATTCTCCCGTAACCCCCCCCCCCCCCCCAGCCTACTCAGAGGCTGACTGTACAGAAACTAAAGGTAGTGATTTGACAGTTCAGTTTAAAGGAGAGGCCCATTTACAAACTACACAGCCTGCTGCCCCCCCCCCTCGGTCCCCCCAGTAAAATATTCACCTGTGTAAATGAATGATTGAATTCCTCTTTTAAGCAGCTGAACACAATGTAATTGTTATTGCCATTGTGAGAAAGCAGGACATGCCGTATTATTTAACACAAAGCTGATTCAGGTGCTTGTTCCGTCCACCCACGGTCAAAAACACCGCAGTTGAGCGTCTTTCAAAGCTTTAATGAAATGCTCGTTAATCTGGCTTTTTCCCCAGTCAGATCCACATCGTCTTAGTCATTTACAGATGCCCGGTGAACGTAGTACGCTCTGTGTAGGGATATACTATCTGTGTCACGTCAGTATATCAGCATTATGCCGTTGTCCTTAAACAGGGTTAAATTCCCCCCCCCCCCTCCTTAAGTGCAGGAATGATAGTACATGGTGACTGTGTGGTGGTTCTTTTCATAGTGTGTGCCCTTAACAGAGATATGCACGTGTTGGCATCCAGTCAGCTCGCCCTGTGTCCTGTCCACTGAGATGGGAACTGCTTGGTGTGCCGCGGCGCAGGTCGCTGGGAAACTGCCTTTGGGGCTGCAGTATTTGCACAGTTTGTGTGCTGACATTGTGGGCCTGAGGAATGGAAAGTTCAGGGCTTTTTCTGTAATGATCTAGACACGAAGCTGTTAAGAAATGCACTCTCCCTGAAAGCAGCTGACCTTTAACTGTGTTTTAAAAGTAGAAGATATTTCACTTGTCTACAGACTTGGCAGCAATGTTTACCCTGATTTGGATGTCTGAACAGTTGGTTATGCTTCCTTCCCTGTATGCCATTATTAAGAACTTAATCACTCCTTATAGAGCCTTTCAGAGGATCTAAAATGAAAGTGGAGATGCTCTGCTTTAGTTTCACTTGAACGATGCTTATAGACACTTGCGTTTACAGACTCTTTCATTCAGCTCTTGGATGTTTTTGTATGTTTGGGGCCTCTGTAGCCATGTGTATGGACTTGTGAGTGCTACAGAGCCCCCTGTTCGAGACCCTGGGAATGACCACATGCTTGTGTGGCGGTCTGCTGACAGACACCACTGTCTGCTCCGTGTTACGGTCAATGCAGCGTGAAGAGTGGCTCCGCCCACTGCTACCTTCACACTGCCGCACATCGATAATGAATGCAAATCCCTCAAGTTTTGTTATTTCTCGTCTCTCCTGCCCCTGTACTCTCTTACCTTCCCCCCTCCTTTTCTCAGGAGCTGATACTCAACTGCAAGGCGCTTGAGAGGGAGAACGCTACAGTAAGTGTGTTCTTACCTGCCACGTGTGGTGAAAGGCGGTGCTGGGATGCGGGCGGCTCTTCCAGGAAAAGCCAGATTCGTGCTCATCCAAATGTGCGAGCCTTAAGCACTTGTCTTTTGCTGAGAGACCGAGCCAGTGGCTGTTTTGAATAAATTAATTTTCCCCTTTGCCCAATGTCTGGATTTAATTGGTTTTCCAGTTAACAAAAAAAAAAATAAATTTAATATCTACTAACAAACTTACTATCTACTATAGTGTGCACTTTCAAGCTTTTTCGTTGTTGCTCTGACAGTCATTGCAGAACGGTCTCCAACGCTAACTTTTACAGTGCCTCGATCTAGAAGGGAGATGCTTAAGTGTGGCTCACTGGTGCAGGTTGTTTAGCTGCTGTTTGGTGATTGGCTGTGGTGGCGGCTGGCTCGTACTTCCTCTTGCTTCTGAGGGAACATGATTAAGACGTGAGCTCTACGTTGTGTGTCGGTAGTTTTAAACACTTGCTACACATTGCTTACATGGACCCTGAGCAAAGTCCACCGATTACTGTAGTTCGTAATCTACTTCAGCCAGTTGGTTCCAGCATCACCATCCACAGATACAAGTCGGTGGACTTTGTGTTCCTGTAGCTGGTCATTGATCGTTATTGGCTTTTGGTGTCAGCCAATTAAGATGGGAAATGGGAAATTAAGAGGAAGAGTCGCATCATTTCACATTGTGACCCTATAGTCAATTACTTCACATGGAGAAGACAATGTTGTTCTCCACTTCTGCAACAAAAAAAGGCCTTGCTTTCTATCAATCTTCCATCAGTGCCCATATGGCATAGTTTTGTGCCCCTTCTCTCTCTCTCTCTCTCTCTCTCTCTCTCTCATATTTGTCCACACATTCACGTTTTTATGGTTTAATTGATTCTGAGCAATTGTCGAATCAGGCGTGCAGGGAGGAAGTCCGTATTGAGCAAGGTTGTGGTATTCCTAAGCGTGCTGTTTATGGCCTCGCTGGGGTTGCGTTTGAGCAGAGGCGGTATGTCATAATTCAGGCTAATCTCAGGGGACGGTTTTGTCATCACCGAGGCTTTCACACTTGTGCGGCTATGAAAAGCCTTTTCTCTGACTCATGCGGGCATCCATGTTCAGCGGAGTTCATCCCACTCGCTTGGACGTCACCCTTGGCAGTCGTAATGTTGTAATTCTTACTGTCTGCCCGTGGTGTGTGTTCCGTGTGCACGCGTGTGCCTCCACAGATAGATATTAACATATAAGAAGATCGTAAATCATGGGTGATCTTATCATTTGGAATGTTGTACCTTGCCAAAGTAACACTTCTAGTGCAGTGCTGGCACCGCTTTTTCTCGGCTGTTTTCCTGCCGACCGAATCTTTTCGCTGACGCTAGAGCACTTCGTTTATGGGTGTCTTCCGACTGTTTTTCTAGTTTCCTTCCTGATACTGCCACCTAGTGTTTATTCATGAAACAACACACGAATCGAGCTTTCAATTTTATTCAAAGAATTTTTTAACCCCAAGGGGAAACTGCTTAACCCCAGGGGGAAATAGCAAAAATTATTTCCAGGAAATTACCTTTTTGTTAGCCTGGATTTTTGAGTTCAAGGTCATTCTCCTTGTGTCCAGTCTTTCGTTTAGTATAGCTATCAATATGATAATGATGAAAAAGACTATGATGGCATGGATTAAACACGAACGACAGTGAAAGCCCTAAGGTTTTATGCTCTGTTTTAGCTAGTGTCTTGGTTTTATTTCCTCTCCTGTGTTTGGTAGTAAGAGTGTGTGTGTGTGTGCGCGCATGTGGGGTTGAGAGGTGAGCTCAGCAGTGTGTGAAGCTTCTGTCCTGCATTTGTAGACATGGGAGTGATGCGTTTCTCACTCCTGTTATTGACGGCTCGCTCTGGAACCTCACACCCATCTAGCTGCTCTTCCTCCCCTTTCCGCTCCTCCTGTTGCCATCCGGCGTGACCCCTCATTTGCCTCTCTTCCCCATTTCCCAAAGCCGGCACGCCTGACTCCCCAGCGCGAGTTTATTAAGTCCCTGATGGACATCGGCAAGCGGCTAGCCACGCTGCCAACCAAGGAACAGAAGACGCTGCGGCTAGTGTCGGAGCTGTCAGTGCTGAGCCACAAGCTGCCCGCCCGCGTGTGGCTGCCCACGGCCACCTTCCAGCATCACGTGGTGCGCATACCGCACACGCAGGCCGTCGTGCTCAACTCCAAGGACAAGGTGAGTGAGGCCTACCTTTGTGATGTTAAAGATTTTGTCACTCTATCTGTAAATATGTGCGGCCAATCATTCTTTGCTTTATTAGCACGCTCTCATCACGAGAACGACGTTGCCTTTCTAAGACGTGTTATGTGGCAACAGTAGCTGAACTCATGACTGTGTATTGTGTGAGTGTAGGACATGGTCTCCTGGGATTTGGGCAGAGTGTATTTGGCTGCTTTAGCTGCTTTTTGAGTGTATTTGGCTGCTTTACTGTTGTTACAGTAGTTCTGTCCCCGTTTGGTGCCGTTTGTGCTCACACTGCGTTTTTCTCTCTACGTGTGTGTGTGTGTTCCTCTCGTAGGCACCCTACCTAATCTATGTGGAGGTACTGGAATGCGAGAACCTGGAGACATCGCCTGTGCCGGCACGTATCTCAGAGACAAGGATCCGCTGCACACGCTCCGAGGAGAACCTGCCAGACTGCGACATAGCGATCGAGCCACGCGCCAGCACGTTCTCCACCGTGCCCAACTATGACAACGATGACGAGGCCTGGTCTGTCGACGATATCGGGGACCTGCAGGTCGAGGTACCTCAATATCATTATACTTTTGTTATTGAAAATTAAACTGATACCAGCCCCATCTTCCCCAACTTTGACAACAGGGCTTTTCTTGTTACATGCAGTGCAAGAATGGGTCATCTTGGTGTATCATGGTTCCTCATTGTGACACTTATAAGAAACTAGCAGAGGTTTTACTTAGCATTTTTGTAAGCGATGTTCTGGAAGAGCAGCTGTGCACATCTGGGCTGGTATTTCTTGAAAGCCCCTGAGCAGTGGATTGCATCAGTACCCTCTGCTCAGCTGTAACTGTTGCCATGGCGGTCTGTACAGCAGGGAATTTCCAGGTCGCCCACATCACCTCACGCTTTCTCGTTGTGGTTCCAGCTTCCAGAGACACACACAAACAGCTGTGACAACCTGTCTCAGTTCTCCGTGGACAGCATCACCAGCCAGGAGAGCAAGGAGCCCGTGTTCATCGCTGCTGGAGACATCAGGTCCTCTGCCTTCTACGCCATATTGATGGACAGAATAATGCCTCAAATGTGATTGAATGTGTCCAGAAGTTTTACTTGCAAGATGATGTTTGTCACAGACATGCAGATTAAAAAAGTATCTACAGATATTGCAGTAAAACTAAAATCCTGTTTTCAGTTGATTCCTTCTTAGTTTTCAGCGTGAAAATGCCAGACTAGGTTAAAATTCTTATGTAGTGTATTAACTTGGGAGACAGTTAGATGTCTCTCACCAAGATGTAAATGCAAACATGTCTATACTTGCATGCATGCAGACGGCGCCTTTCTGAGCAGTTGGCTCACACACCCACCTCGTTTAGACGGGACCCGGAGGACCCCTCTGCTGTGGCCCTTAAGGAGCCCTGGCAGGAGAAAGTTCGGTGAGTGTCCTCTACTATACTGTTACACTTTGCTTCATGGTTATTCTTGAAGTGAGACCGTCAACAGTTAAAACTGAACCCACCCAGGCGAATACGTGAAGGCTCCCCCTATGGTCACCTGCCCAACTGGCGTCTGCTCTCTGTCATCGTCAAGTGTGGAGATGACCTTCGGCAAGAGCTCTTGGCCTTCCAGGTGCTGAGTCAGCTGCAGGTGAGTCCCTTGGCTGTCCAAGAAGACACATTGGCCACTGAAAAGCCATTGTTTCAACTGCCATGTTGCTGGAACCTTCAGCAGGTGTGCCGACTTGGATCCGTCAGTGACTTGAGGGCGTGAGTGTAACCCCCTCCTTCCTGCGCATGCAGCTGATCTGGGAGCAGGAACGCGTGCCGCTGTGGATCAAGCCATACGAGATTCTGGTGATCTCATCGGACAGCGGCATGATCGAGCCGGTGGTGAACGCCGTGTCGCTGCACCAGGTGAAGAAGCAGAGCCAGCTCTCCTTGCTCGACTACTTCCTGCAGGAGCACGGCAGCTACACCACCGAGGCCTTCCTCACCGCACAGCGCAATTTTGTGCGGAGCTGTGCCGGCTATTCTCTCATCTGCTACCTGCTGCAGGTGAAGGACAGGTGAGGGCTCTCACAGATGTCTCAACGCCATAACTGTCCTTCATGTTTTGTTTTG
Organism: Chitala chitala; assembly: GCA_025773905.1. Lineage (NCBI taxonomy): Eukaryota > Metazoa > Chordata > Actinopteri > Osteoglossiformes > Notopteridae > Chitala > Chitala chitala. The sequence goes on along the minus strand of JABJVR010000039.1, from coordinate 5,468,990 downwards.
TTTTGTTTTTTTTTTTTTTTTAAGCTTCAGTTAATTTGTTAAATCAAGAACGGACTCTGGGACGATAAAAAGAGACATAGTGGAGTACAAACGCTTCATCTCTTTCCGGCTCCTATGTTCTTTCTTCTTATTTGGGCTTTTTCTTACCTTGTTGTTCTCCCGCCCCTGTCGTCAGGCACAACGGGAACATCCTTCTGGACTCTGAGGGTCACATCATCCACATCGACTTTGGCTTCATCCTGTCCAGTTCCCCACGCAACCTTGGCTTCGAGACGTCCGCCTTCAAACTCACCAGCGAGTTTGTGGACGTGAGTCCAAGAGGCCGGCCATCACGAAGCACATGAGCCAAAGATAAATGTCCACAGGAACTCAGAGTTGGACTGCAGATTGGCCCAGGTTTGAATAGGCAGAGCTGAAGGGGGAGTGAGATGGTCTATAAATCTGACAGCCCTTTCTGCCCAACTCCTCCGTAGGTCATGGGAGGCCTGGACGGTGACATGTTCAACTACTACAAAATGCTGATGCTTCAGGGCCTGATCGCAGCCCGTAAGCACATGGACAAGGTGGTCCAGATTGTCGAGATCATGCAGCAAGGTAATCTCACTCTCCTCTGAGTTTTTCTTTTTTTTTTTGCCTGCACGTGAGAAATTTGTCTCGCTATTCTTGGCAAGGACCTGTTAACACATTGTTCCAAGTGATTCTTTTGTGTTTATTTTTACTTCTTGCAGTAATATAGTGCTGCCTAGCGTGTTTCACTCATTCTCCAGTTTGTATTAACACTTTTGGCATTTTCTCTTCAGTCCTGCTTCTGAAGGGGTGACAGTTAAGCCCGCATGTTACAGGTTTCACAGTGTATCAAAAGCCTTACTGCTGGGGCGGCTAGGGTGTGAACGTACGAGACAGCTGCAGTGGCGATGCCTGGTTACCAGACGCTACGTCTGACCCCCCTCCCAGGTTCACACCTCCCCTGCTTCCATGGCTCCAGCACCGTGCGCAGCCTGAAGGAGCGTTTCCACATGAACCTGACGGAGGTGCAGCTGCAGCTGCTGGTGGAGCAGATGGTGGACGGCTCCATGCGCTCTCTTACCACCAAGCTCTACGACGGCTTCCAGTACCTCACCAACGGCATCATGTGACCGCGCCTGTGACACCTCCCTGGCCAGTGGAGCAAGGTTCAGGGCTGCTGGAGATCCTTGGCATCCCTGTGGCAGTGAGAGGGCGGTTGGTTTACCTGCCACGCCTTCAGTCTCCCTCCTCCCATGTTTTTTTTTTTTTACACACAATCCCTTTTCATGTTTGTTCTTTGAACTGGCCAAAATGCCCTGTTACATGGCATGCCCCCCCCCATCCTCTTTTGGACTCTTCTGTTCTAACATACCTGTGGGTTGTTGTGTGTTTTTTTTTTTTTTTTTTAAGTGTGCAAAGTAATGTTTCCCCATTGGCCTAATTTATGGCAGTTCTTAGGAGTGCCCTCGTTAACAACACAATGTTTACGAATCGCCACATGATCGCCAGTTTCGGGGGGGGGTGTGGCTGGGCAGGGCAAATGGCATGAGGGATGACTGCTGCTACATACCTACAGGGGACATTCAGCGAATCAGGAAGCAGCTGCAGTGTGGCCTTGTGGGCCTTGGTGTCCACGTACAGCACAGTACGATTTGTCCTCATGTCTGCTGCCTCTCGGCCTGGAAAGGTGGGTTCCAGATTGGTTACGGGGATTGGTTTCTAAGCGATGTGGGGGTAGTGTTACAAAGGAAGTGGCTGGTCAGAGGCAAAGTGTGTTATCAGACATAACGATCAATGCTGCAGCCGGACCCCTGGTGACGTATTGTAAGTGACCGATTTACAACAAGCAGATGCACAAAAAGCGCAAAAAAAAAAAGTGAATGTCGTTATTCGCAGGTGCAGTATTTACATGCTGCTGAAAGCACAGACTATAATAAGTACTTGAATAAAGCCCATGTAGGGAGAACCTAACCCTGTATGTATGTGTGCCTTAGCTAAAGTTCCTATTTCAACAGCTAGCATGCTTGATACAGTATACGAGTTTGGTTAAGGCCTCTTAAGAACTAAAGCATTTAGGTTTTACAGTATCGGTCCTTCTGCCCAGTGACCTAAAGGCTACGATTGAGGTTAGCAGTCAGCCTGAGTCTGGAATCCACCCCAAGCTCGATGCTGAGCCGCGATGTCACTCCTGAACAATGTCAGTACTTGGCATCTCTGACTTTTGCAGAAGAATGTAGACATTCACATCTTGTTATATCCATATTTTATAGCCTGAGATGCATATGCTTGGGTTGCATGATGCTGTGTGGGGGGGATGGAGGCAAACAGAGGTAAAAGCCACTGTGTAAGATTAAGTGGATCAGTAGGTGTGGTTTTTTTTAATTATTATTATTATTAAACATTGTGTCTTAAAATCCCCCTCCTTTCTTCTCGCTGAGCCCGGAATTTGAACACTCCCTCTCTTTTGGCTTCTTGTGCCCTGTGAGTTTGGGCTGAATCGAGCTGGTTTTTGGTTTTGAGCCGGACTGTTCTTTTTTTCCTCAAACGATCAAAGGACCTGGAATGGAACGTACGAGGATTTAAGAGTCATTTCTGGAAATGATTGGAAATGCTGGCCAGCGGAAAAGTGGGAAGAAAGGGATTTTAACCAAAACGTGCACATGGCTCTGCTGTTTTGTTTACATATGCTGATGGCAGCAGCTTTGTACAGAAGGCTTGTGACTTTCCTTTAGGTTCAATGACATATCAGTTCACTTTATGCCTATGAACTCAATATATGTACACTAACTTTATTCATGTATATATGTGTATATTAAGTATACTTTTAAGTAATGGAATGGGACATTGAAAACAGCCTGTCGCTTTGATGTTGAAACCACTAAGACAAATGGCAGTGAGTGCATAGGAGGAAAAAATGGTCTTTATACAAATGTTTCTCTTTGAGTGACTTTTATGTTATACTTGAACAACACAGGCCATCTAGCTGTGGTTTTCAGGTTTATAAAAAAAAAAAAAAAAAAAAAGATTTAAGAGCTTAGATAGCACACACTAACCCTAGAGGAAATTCCAGTTCAAACACATGGACGTTGTTGCAGCTTTTCCATATCAGTCAACATTACATAGCGTTTGTTTACTACAGCTTCCATGGGCGCAACATTTAGGCTGTAGGTAATGCCAAGGGAGAGGCGTGCAGCCGTTCAGCCCCCATGTGAAAAATCACTCCAAGTCTGTAATGGGGTTTTCATAGATGACTCCTGACACATGGAAGTCACGCTGTCTTGTGCTGCCTTTGAGGTACGCTTTCAGGCTGAACACAGGTATGCAAAATGGGAAGGCTTCCATCAGGCCAGAAAGGATTTTCATCTATCCTAAACTGTGGGAGTTCTGTAACGCTGCAGAATTTTAATTGATTTTTTTCTTCACCTTCAGTCTACCTACACCCTACACGCTGTTTAATGCACTTTTAAATTTTTTTTTAAGAAATAATAAAAAAAAAAAAGCTCATCTTGCATGTGCCTGGCATGTAAACAGACCTGCAGCTCTGTGGTACTTTCCAAAGTGCTCTCTTTTGCCGGTTGAATTTCTGCACAGTAACCCTGCAAGCTTGAGTGCCTCAGTTAAATAAGAGATGTGAGGAGTTGTACGAGAAGTTATACAATAAAAATCATGACAAATTTGTGTGTAAAGTACAGAGGTAAAACTGGGCCATTGCAATTACCAGCTCTTATAATTTGAGCCACGCATCAAACTTGTGACAAATTTTACATGGAAATAATTTGGTTAAGATGAACAGTGTTAACTTGTGTCATGTTAAATATTTATTACATTTCACAGTAATTGTGTGTAACATATTTATGTTATGGGCTGGTAGCTGTGTACGTCACACTTGTGTTGCAGGACAGAGTGATATCAAGGTGCCTTTGACTAATTGTTTTAATTTGTACTCCATAAAAATGCAATGTTGAATGCTCCAGAAACGTTCATGTCTAAGGGCAAGGGAACGGTTTGAGATGTAACATAGACAGGAGAAACATCTTTTACCTTTTTTAGCTGACTGCTAGACGAACCTTGAAATGCACTAAACTGGCATTTTCAGTCCTGGCGATTACTAGTCTGTGTACTCTTACATGGCCCATTTTCAGGGGACTGGGTTTGCCCTTCATTACTGTTGATAGATGGTTTTGACCTTGAAGTTTGAATAAGTTGTTAGACTGCCAGGACCGGTGCTTTTCTGGAACCTGTCTGTAGTGCTAATGAACAGGACACATTTTCTTCCTGTGTTTAGCGTTTGTCCTTTCACTGTCAGAAGAAAAAATGTGACGTAACCCTCCTTTCCATTCACCATTTGTGTCTTTCACGGGTTTCACTCCCATTTAAACTGTGTATAGGACCAGCCCCAAAGATCATGTGAATGCTCTCATGTGAATGTTACTTTTTATATAATAAACTTGACTCAAAATGCACATTACCTGTGTACTGCTGGCCAGAACAGGAGCGTTGTGAAAAGATTTCAGCAGTGTTGAAAATAAAATCGTGGCACGTGCGTCGATTATGAAGATCTTGTCTCGTGCCCTGGCCAAGGTTGTGTAAGTGCTAACTTTGTGTGTTCGCAGTGTCCCAAAAGCTAACATTTTATCTTGCTGGTAAAAATGACTGTACTTGCCCCTACTTGCTTGAGACCTGTAGTATGTGAGACGCTGTGCACCACCCACCAGTCATTTAAGAAACTATAATAATACTCGATCCTCAGAGTTTGCAAAGTTTACATTTCTTGTATAATTTATCACGATTAAAGCCGAGTGAAAAAATTGCATTCCGATTCACGTAGAGAGGAACTGGATAATGGATTCCATATAATGGAAAGAAAATCTGTTTTTATAGAGGTCAATTTTTGATTAAGTTTTAAATAAAACTTTAATACATATCTTTGTGACTAACGATAGAATGGTAAGTAAACTTTTATTTACTCGACAAATTAACGGTTAAATTCAGATCAAGGCTACACGGTTTATTGTAAACGGAATTATGTGATTGTAACAACGCTGAATCCTCGGGGCTAATATACATTTTATAATTTCTTACTGTTTTACAGTACTGTGTAGCAGGCGTTACGCATGTCTGTAAGGTCCACGAACAGAAGCAGTAGGTGCTCACACCTAGCAAGGGCAAAAGAGACGGGTGTGTGAATCTAGATGCACAGATCTGAAGTGTCCAGTTACCGGCAGATACTGATGTTCACCGATCACTACCTGGATCTTTTCAGTAAAATGCCCACGTGAGGAGCACAACTTGAAGATTCTGAAGTCAGTGTTACAAAGTGTCATTTATCCGTATTTTAATCAGATTCAACTAAAATAGATACAGAATCCTCGCCATTATCGGGCATAAATTGACTACATCGGACTCCTTTTAGAAAATATTTGATTTATTTTTAAATTTTCTTCCAATGTAGTTTAAACAGTGCTATTAATCTATAAAGCATTTATGTATTGTTTTATAGTGCCTTTACTATTAGAAATCACAAGTTGTGTAATGACGAATGACTGCATATCTAATACGTTTAAAGTGGTATATGCATTGTCGGCACAGAGTTCAGTTTTCTGCTCACATTGTTTTTATATAGGATGCCTGCTGTAGCTTGCCTGACCATGGTAGTTCACCTAAAATGCTTCAGTGGGCTACGCAGCTCCTTATTATTGCATAAAAGTTGTATGTTAATTTGAATTGAAATGTCAGATAACCGAACGCAGTAAAATGCAACGCCGAGCTTTGATGTGTCATCGCATCAAGTTGCCACTTGGCTAAGCGAGAAACGAAACGCGTTTCTCAATGCAAGCCAGCTGAGCTCGGTTCGAAGACTACCGGGCCGTTGGTTTCAGCCGCGGCGTGTTTGAACAGAGCGGGCCTCGGCCTGGAGAGGAGGGTGAGAATTCCAGGAATTCCAGTGTCTTCCCAAGTTCAGGAGGAACGGCTGCTCGGTGGGGAGGATGACCCCAATGAAGAATATTTGAGTTTACAAAGGCCTTCAGTGGGTTTGCACGTTGAGCAGCGGCGAGAGCTTCCTCTGGCTTATTGACTGGACCAGTGTGACCACAATAAACTGCGTACTGAGCAAAGATCATTTAATACAGGGCTTTATATCCAATATCTGATGGGATTATTGTAAAATCAAGGCTGTATAGCCAACATCTGGTAGGACTATTGTAAAAACAAGATTTTATATCTAATAGCTGGTAGGATTATTGTAAAAACAAGGCTTTGTGTCCAATAGCTGATGGAATTATATTATGTTATGGTTGCTTAAACCTCTACCGTTAGTTTCCATTCTAACACATCTCCCTTGTCTCACTCCCTGACACCATTCAGTTATGTCTAACTTTCCCTGGGTCCTTATTCTCCTCCATCCCTTACCAGCTTTCCATCCTTCTTCTCGTATTTCTGTACCTTTCCTTTAGCTCCTCATTGATCCCTTCTGTGTTTCTTCACAACCTGACAGGATAGTAAAGAGAAGATCCTCTGGTACACCCAGAACATGAAGGTCAGTGGTGTGGATGACATGGTGCTGCTCACCAAGGTCCATGATGATGCTATAGTGGACAACATCAGGAAGAGATACATGGATGACTATATCTTTGTATCCTTCACTATTGTGCATTCGGTTAGTAAAACTAGTTTGCAGTAATTAGGGTCTGCCTATAGTGTAGGTTTTGATTATTCAGCAATTAAATAATTTTATGTAGATGTAAGATAAACAAGGTTACTTTGCCATAGTTTCTCCTTTGAAAACGTAGCTTATTAGAAGTCACTTTCAATGGATGCTTTCAGGAAAATAGAGAGTTCTGTATGGTTTGGAAGATTTTCTACCATTGTGAATGAACCTGTAAGGAACGCCTTAGCATCTAACCTTTTAGACATACATAGGACCTGTACTCATCTCAGTCAACCCTTTCAAAGAGCTGCCCTACTACACTGACCGTGAGGTGGAGCTCTACCAAGGGGCAGTGAGTATATCATAGTGAACCTTCAGTCCGCTGGATGTGAAATGTACAGGTACCAGTATAGCTCCAGAGGTGTAGCCATTAACAGGCACCAACAAGGCAGGTGGGAAACATCATAATTAATACATGTAGTAAATGGCTCTCAGGGTGGTCATGAAACATTATCTTCCATTACACCCCCGAAGATTCATCAGTGAGAAATAATCTGCAAAAGAACTATGGTTAAAAAAAGGACCCAACTTGGAACTAGTCTGTATGATTTGGTGATGATTATTCCCCCCTCCAAATCTAGGCTCAGTACGAGAATCCACCGCACATTTATGCGCTTGCAGACAGTATGTACCGCAACATGATGATTGACATGGAGAACCAGTGCGTCATCATCAGGTAAGTGAGGTTGCTATGCCATGCCTTTACTTAGTGTGCAGCGTCCCGGATCACGAGCCTGTGTTGACAAACATCTGTACATGCAGTCTGTTTCTCCGGAGATGGTACCACATTTGCTCAGCACAGCATCCTTGCAGGTTTTTTTTACTGGTGATTCTTCTGAGACTCCTTAAATTTTATCTTGTCTTTATTAGTATACAGATATAAATGTGTGTGTGTGTCATTGTATTGCTGAAGTGGAGAAAGTGGGGCAGGAAAGACAGTGGCAGCCAAACACATCGTGAGTTACATCTCCAAAGTGTCCGGTGGAGGGCCCAAAGTTCAGGTGACCACCCCCCTGCCTCCATTTTTAAAGCTCTACATTATACGGGTACCCCCTGACCCCCAATGCGAGCACTCTCATTGTAATGGAAACCTCACTTGTTCTCCTCCTCTTCCCTGAGCAGCATGTCAAGGACATAATACTGCAGTCGAACCCCCTGCTGGAGGCTTTTGGAAACGCTAAAACAGTTCGCAACGACAACTCCAGTCGCTTTGTGAGTAGGAGAGAGGGCAAGCTATAGCTATATACCGAAGTAAACATCAAAATGGTCATAGACCTCAATGGGTGTAGACAAGTTCTCCAAAGAACTGCCTAAAAGACTACGATCCATTTAGAAAAATGGCCTTGTGAACAGGTTCAGTATCTGATGATATTGTGTCATTTCATGCCAGTGTGGGTTCCATCCTAATTTCACAGGGGAAGTACTTTGAGATCCAGTTCAGTCGGGCAGGAGAACCAGATGGTGGGAAGATCTCCAACTTTCTGCTGGAAAAATCCAGAGTGGTATCACAGAACCAAGGAGAGAGAAACTTCCATATCTACTACCAGGCAGGATGTTTGGCCAGATTTCACACGGAGTTGGTGTAATGCTCCCTGGAATGTTGTGCGGAATTTTGCAAATTTAATATCTCATTTAAGAAACCGGAAGTGCAGACGTCTGTGGGAACCAAAAATGTGTAAAGCTGAACGAAACTTCCTGTAGTTAACGGCAGTCTTGGGAAACAGCCATGTTTTATATGTGATGTATGAGATGGAGTTCTTTATAAGGTACCAAATGAGAACCCAAAAGTCTGAGCAGTGGCAGATACGAAAGCCTGATGATATTATATAGCTGAAAGCTAAAGTGTAAATAGTTTGGTTAAACTCATAGTTTTGGCCAACTGTGCGATCTCTGGATCTCTCGGTGTAACTCCTGCCCAGTTCCTGCAAGGAGCCACCAAGGAGCAGAGAGAGAGCCTGGGTGTCACCACACCAGACTACTACTTCTACCTCAACCAGTCCGGGAGCTACACAGTGGAGGGCATCAACGACAAGAAGAACTTCCTCGACACTATGGTGAGTGGGCGTGGCCTTCTCCTCCTGCCCCTCCTCCAAGGAATGGGAGCCTTGGCTCAGCTGTGTCCCATGGCTCAGATAACTGCTTCGCACCGCATCGGCGTGTGTTTACAGTCCCTTTGGTGGTTGGGTGCGGCGGAGGTGGCCCAGCAAAATGCGGCACTGCTGCAGATGCTAACGCAGGTGCCCCATGTCCCTCAGGAGGCCATGTCTGTTGTGGGGCTCTCAACAGACGAGCAGAATGCCATCCTGCAGATTGTGGCAGGGGTCCTGCACCTTGGCAACATTGCCTTCCGAGAAGAGGGCAATTGTGCTGTGGTGGATAGTGAGGACTGTGAGTAGGTCCTTACCCATCCATGTGCACTGTGTCTATAACTCTGTACAGTCTCATCTGTATATTAAAATGGATTCCTACCATTCCGTGTTTGAGATGATTGGTGCTTAGTGTTCAGCAGAATTGAAAAGACTAGATTAATGCTCAGCATTTTCAAGATGCCTTTATGTGTAAAGCCCATGACCAGAGATTTACCCGCAGATCTTTTCTGAAATGGCGCCTGCATTACTTTGCTGTTCTGCTGCAGCACCCAGCTGTGTTTTGTTTATATTGCTTCCTCTGTCTCCGCCCCCATCGCGCCTGAGCCCAGTCCTGGCATTTCCCGCCTACCTGTTGGGGATCACGCAAGCTGGACTAAGGGGGAAGCTCACCAGTCGCACCATGGACAGCAGGTGGGGGGGCAAGTCGGAGAGCATCCTTGTGACCCTTAATGCCCAGCAAGCCTCGTTCTCGCGGGATGCCCTGTCCAAAGCCCTGTACGCCCGCCTCTTCAACTACCTAGTGGATGTGAGTTTGGCAATCTGCCCACCCTCCACTGCCACCCTGTCCTCCCATCCTTACCAGGCTTTGTGTGTCTTTTTCCTCAACTGGTCCAACTTGGAACTTGGCTTCTTCTGTTTGGCAAAAACAGGTGTGAGGGACAGATCCAGCAGTGGTCAGGGAGGGTTTCTGAAAGGCTGTACATCCACACCATAATCCTTTATTACTTGCCTGTCAGCTGCTTTGTGAATGCTTTTATTTTAGTACATGAGACAGCTTAGGATTTAATGTTTACGTAATGGTCCAGCCAGATGTTTTACCAAAACAGGTAAATTCAAAGATCTGTAAGCAGTTTTGACACTTGGATGTCCTCCAAAGAAAAATATGTTCTCCAAGACTTGTTCTCTCAGCCTTCAAACTTTATGACCTTTGTCATCTACCTTCAGGCCATCAACAGAGCTATGCAGAAGGACCATGAGGAGATTGCCATCGGTGTGCTGGACATTTACGGCTTCGAGATCTTCCAGGTTGGTGATGACAAGCCACTGCTGGCACTGAATAACATTTTTGGGGAGCTTTGAAAAAAAACGTTTGGTCCTTGTGTTTTTCTGCGTTGAGGATTTGTTTAGTGGTGTCTTGGTAATGCCGAGTATTCTATGATATGTAGAAGTAGCGAGATCAGGAACTGTGTTCCAAATGCGAATGCAAGGACAAATCTCTTTTCTCTCCATTAGAGCAATGGATTTGAGCAGTTCTGCATCAACTTTGTGAATGAGAAGCTGCAGCAGATCTTCATCGAGCTGACTCTGAAGGCTGAGCAGGTAATGCGGGCAGTGGCCACGCCCATTTGGGAGATCTCATCCAATCGCAGTCTATTTTCCCATGCTGTAATAACAAGTTGGAGTTGTGCCTTCGTGGGGAGGGTCTGCTGTTCTGAGCATCAATCTTGATTTGCAACCTTATGACCTTCCAGGAGGAGTACATGCAGGAAGGGATCAAGTGGACTGCCATCGAGTATTTCAACAACAAAGTGGTGTGTGACCTCATAGAGTCGAAAGTGGTGAGTGGACACACCTGTGTGCTCTGCAGCTGTAGTGAGGAAGTTCCTGTATGCAGATGCTCAGTTGAAGACTTACCAGCAGTTAAAATATTGATTTGTGTTTGTATTGGTGTATGGAGGAATTCTAGCAAGATTTACACCATAAAAACGGTGGTTCTGTTAATGTCAGGGAAATTTGATCATTGCATTACATTTACGTTTATTCGTTTAGCAGATGCTTTTGTTCAAAGCGACCTACAGTGAATAATAGTACACTTGCAAGTCTTTGCAGGAAATGATAGATCTTAGCAAAAAGCCAGAATAGAACACGTGCAAGAATCAAGTCGCGTTTTTTGCTTTGCACTGCAGTCGTTTGGATGGGTATCAGTTTTACATGAAGCTATGTGCAACAAGTAACAGCATCTTTGTACTTTTTCAAGAGCTGCTGTTTGAAATTGTTGCTAACCCCCAACAAATCTACCCAGAATCCACCGGGCATAATGAGCATACTGGATGACGTGTGTGCCACGACACATGCAAAGGGCGAAGGCGCTGACCAGGCGCTACTGCAGAAGCTCCAGATGCAGATTGGCACCCACGAGCACTTCAACATCTGGAGCAATGGCTTTGTGGTGCACCACTATGCCGGCAAGGCAGGGGGGCGCTCTACACCAATTTTCCCTGCAGTCGTACAGTTACTCCAGGACAGGGGTGATAATTAAAGCATGATTAAGCTAAATCAAGTTTAATCTTAGAATTGTTGTTCTTTTTTCCCCACAGGTGAGCTACGATGCTAGTGGCTTTTGTGAAAGGAACAGGGACGTGCTGTTCGGCGACATCATTGAGCTGATGCAGAGCAGTGAATTGTGGGTGATCGCTTTCTCTTCCGATGGCAGCTTTGCCCGTGTCATGGTCTTTACATCTTTGATTTGCTGAAGTCTTTATTTGACATGCACTGAATGGGTGCTACCCTGCATTTAAATACTAAATAGAAGACTCCATTAAACATTATACACTTCACCAATACTGCACGTATTAAAACCTTGCTTATTTACACAACATAACCAACATAACAAAATAAAGAAGTAAAAAGACTATCTGAGACTGGTTTTGCTTAATATTTATTTTGTTTTTCACTCTTTCTTTTGTTTTGTCACCTGCTGTTCTGGTCTGTCTGTCCACGCCTAGTGCCTTCATCAAAGATCTGTTCCCTGAGAACCTGGCGTCTGAAAAGAAGAGCCGACCTACCACTGCCAGCTGCAAGATTAAAGTAAGGGCAGAGCGGAGGGATGCCAGTGAGTCTGATGCCAAGCGGGTGGGGATGGCATGGAGCACAGGCAGAGTGGGACCTAACTAATAAGACAGTCTAGGTTGTCTATGCCCAGAACCGAGCCTGGTGGCAAAAGATAAAACATGACTGATTTCCCATTCTCTGTCTGCAGAAGCAGGCCAACGACCTGGTCCAGAAGCTGATGAGATGCTGTCCACACTATGTGCGCTGCATCAAGCCCAATGAGACCAAGAGGCCGCGGGACTGGGAAGAGGCCCGGGTCCGACACCAAGTGGAGTACCTGGGGTTGCGCGAGAATGTGCGCGTCCGCCGTGCCGGCTATGCTTTCCGTCGCGCCTTTGGCAAGTTCCTGCACAGGTGAGCTGCTGTGGATGTAGAGGGTTCAGGAGGATAACAACGATGGGTTATGAGGGTGGCCAGCGTTTTATACATTTGCTTGTCGATGCTTCTTCAGTGTCTTCGTATTTGGGGCATAGTACCTGTTTTTCAGGCAATTAAGACAAAAACAAGGAAGCTGAAAAATTTTTATTTTTTTACTTGCATGGTCATAGTCAATTCATAACTACTGAAGAACGGATCTGCGTTATTGAATTGTTGCCTCTGTTCAGGTAGAGTTGCCATCACCTACAACATATAACCCTAGAAATCTTACCACACAGACTTATGACACTGCAAGGCTTCTACTAGTTGTGTTTTTAAAATTACAGATTTTGTTTAAGTGAGCTGCAAATGTTTGGAACGTTACATGGGGTCACTTCTCTCCATCTATAATAACCCAATAATGAATCATCTTTTCTGTGATGCTAAGAGTTGGCACCAGCGTGCTGTTAATTAAGGGAACGTTCTGGGATTTCAAGAGCTCACACTATGGGGATTTGGTTTGGGGGAGAAGTATAAAGAGGCAGCAGTGTTAGGTTGGTCCAGATGTTGGTGTAAAGTGGAAGGCGGGGCAGAAAGTGCCTGTATGTGTGCCCCCTCTGAGCCTGGTCTGGCCCCTTCCTTTAGGTACGCTGTTCTGACAGAGGAGAGCTGGCCACAGTGGCGTGGGGAGCTCAGGGATGGGGTGCTACACCTGCTGCGCTCTGTCAACATGGAGCCAGGCCAGTACCAGCTGGGCCGCACCAAGGTCTTCATCAGGGCTCCTGAATCGGTGAGCTCCTCAGTCTTCCTCTCAGCGTAAGAATTTCCACACAAGCCGGCCAAGGTTACAATCGGTTCAGTTTAATGAAGGAGGCTTATACAGGTCTATAAAAGTCAGCCTGTTGACCTCAGGCCTGCTCCACTGCATGTGTGCAGATGCCTCATGAATCCAATTTGGACACAGACCAATGTCTAATGGGCAGCAGGCAACGTGACAGCATGCCAAAGAGCAAACTTGTTTTTAGACTCATGATCCTGCCTAACGTGGGAAGTTAAAAAATGTGCCTCTGAGTGCTACACTATGAAGTTACTGGATATGGCACTAAAAAGTCTGATATGGACAAGCACTGATTAAATCTCTTTCAAAATTACACCAGTCTAGTTGCTCCTAACAGACATCCCTAAATGACCTGGATGCCTAATAAGGATCATAAACATACGGCAGGCGGCACGGTGGCGTGGTGGTTAGCACTGTTGCTGCGCACCTCCAGGCCTGGGGTTCAATTCCCACCTTGGGTCTGTCTGTGTGGAGTTTGCATGTTCTCCCTGTGCTTGG
>JABJVR010000039.1:5413740-5455281 GCA_025773905.1 Chitala chitala | reverse complement strand
GCCCTGTGGTGGGTTGGTGCCCCACCCTGGGTGTCCCCTGCCCTGCGCCCTATGTGCTTTGGGATGGGCTCCAGGCTTCCCCGTGATCCTCACCAGGAATAAGTAGTTAAGATAATGGATGGATGGACATATGGCAGCCAAAGGTGGCCTCATACCATTGTTACTCTTCTTCCTGAATGTAAGGCACAAAGTGGTAGTCTAGTACAGGCAACGCTTTTAATAAAGGCCGTTGGTCTTACCAGTTATTCCTGCTGGAGGAGATGAGGGAGAGGAAGTACAACAGCTACGCCCGGGTGATCCAGAAGGCCTGGCGTAGGCACAACGCCGTCCAGAAGTTCACACGTATGAGAAATGAGGGTGAGCCCGCCGTGTCTTGTGGTAAACGGTTCAGCAGGGCTCCTGAGCTGTGCTGACGTTTTAGGCACCACGTTTTAACCTGAGGGTAAGAACTGCGTTCCTCGGTGTTGTGAGTTCTTCGTGAGCACCATGGTGCTGACCCATGTTTTCCCCCTCGCAACCCAGCTGCAGACATCCTGCACAACAAGAAGGACAGGAGGCGGAACAGTCTGAATCGGAACTTTGTGGGCGACTACATTGGCATGGACAGCCGGCCGGAGATACGGCAGTTTGTGGGACGCCGGGAGCGGATCGACTTTGCCGACGTGGTACTAAAATACGACCGCAGGTTCAAGGTAAGGGAGGAGATGCCTAGACAGGGCACCAATGTATCACAGATTCTCAATTTCAAGATTTTAATTACAAAAAGGAAAGCAGCTGAACAGAAAAAGACGTATGCTTGCTTGCTGGACAAAACGTTTGTTGCACGTTGGAGAAAACGTTAACCACACTTTGCGTACTGATGCATGCTGCCCTCCCAAGGCGCGGCTCCAATTCTTACCCGCAGCTACTCTTGTTGACATGCAGTCAGTGAAGCGCGACCTCATCTTGACACCCAAGTTCCTCTACCTGATCGGACGAGAGAAGATGAAACAGGGTCTGGACAAGGGTCAGGTCCGGGAGGTTCTGAAGAGGAAGATCCAGCTGGAGAAGGTCCAGTCTGTAGCTCTGAGGTGCCACTGTTTGTTCTTTGAACCAGTGATTTAGACGGGTTGGGTTAATATTTCTTGACTGGCAGCACAGTTGTCCAGTCAAAACACCAATCGTGGTGTTAGCGTAAAAACACCCAGTCATCTCTGTGCTCTGTAATGAATGTCAACACAGCGTCACTCTTTCTCCCTGTCCATCCGCACGTGCTGTCCAGCACGCTGCAGGACGACTTTATCATCCTGCGTGAGGATGAGTATGACAGCATGCTCCAGTGTGTGTTCAAGAGCGAGTTCCTCTGCCTGCTGTGTAAGCGCTTCGAGGAGAGGACCCGCAGGAAGCTGCCGCTGATGTTCCACAATCAGTGAGTGTACAGCCTGTCCCCCCATCCATATCTGTGCCTTACCTGCCGTGGGTCTGTGACACTTTGACAGAGCCTAGATTTGGATGTGTTTCAGTTCCGTCTGTCTCTCTAATCTTATGTCCATCTGTACTATAGAGTAGCATTAATTATAGTTGTCCATTTCATTGCCTGTTTAAAACTGTTTGTCTAAGCATTAGATTATCTTTAGCCAAAAATCCAGTTTTAGCATTAATGCTGCACAAAGAATGTTATTCATGCTGCTTGTAGATTTTTATTGACCAGAAGACTGGCTTTTTAAATAAATGAAACTCATTCCTGTGATACAGATTTCTAAAGGGAATAAAAAATGTCACCTCT
Source organism: Chitala chitala (assembly GCA_025773905.1). NCBI lineage: Eukaryota > Metazoa > Chordata > Actinopteri > Osteoglossiformes > Notopteridae > Chitala > Chitala chitala. The sequence goes on along the minus strand of JABJVR010000039.1, from coordinate 5,453,516 downwards.
CTACCAAAAGACTAGAATTCAAAGTCAGAAAATCTGGCTGGGGGCCTTTTGGGGGGATTGGCACAAGGCAGATCCAGTTTAAAATTGGACAAGGAGATCAGGCCACCCTGAAAACCAGCAGCAAGGTCCTTATTGTCAGCATTGGACCCGGACTTCCCAAGAACTCCCGTGAGTCTTTTGTTAACCCCCCTCCCAATGCCTCTGTACAGGCACTGTATGTCTCCTGTTCTGTATAAGAGGGACAATTGAGGTAACGGAAGATTGTGCCTTCTCTAAATCCCGCTTGTAGTTTGAGCAGTTGAAATCAAGAATCCTTACAGTAAAACACTGATTACCTGTGTTTGTAGTCTCTGCCTCTATAACAAAATGTACTTGACTACTCGAGCAACCCTTTGCGTCGTCGTCACTCACAGGACCTACTCGACAAGACAGTGAAAAGCGCACCCTGTTGAGGCACCGGGCCCCAGATAATGGACAGCAGCAGTCACGAGGTGAGAGGAGACAGTTACACAACCGGACGAAAAATTATTTGTAATGTGATGAAGTTAATAGGCAGGGTGAGGCATGGGTAAGTGTTTACCTGATGCTAATTTGTTAATGATATGTGTGCTAGTACAAGTCACTATAATCCTTCATTTTTTCTGCTTTCTCCTGACCATTAGCTGCCACAAGTAATGGAGTCAGGAGTCGAGCGGGGCAGCATCAGGGAGTGCAGTCTCTGTCCAGGACATCCCTTATGTGGCAACATGGTAGTGTTGACCAGCCCAATCCTCCTAGGCTTCCTGGGCTGCATGCCTCCCAGCCCCAGAGGCAGACCCCCACAGACCTCGGCTTCCTCAGCGTACCTGAGCAGGGTTTTGCTGGGTGAGTCAGTGTCACTGTCGTCATGGGAACGTCCAATCACAGACACTGCTGGGGATGCTATAGCCACCTCAAGCCCGGAGAGGCGGCTGGTGTAGGAGCAAGGGACTTGAGCAGGAGGTGAAATGCGGATTCCAAGAGGATGGTTCCCAGGATAAAACCAGATGATTTCAGTCTCATTCAAAGAGTTATTTTGATATGAGAAGAGGCGTTTTAGCTTGGAGGTGAACGACCTTTTGGGTTTTATTTATATGGATAAACGAGATTAGGGGTCAGGTGCCAGAGGTCAGCATATGATAACGTGAGGAGACAACAGAGGGGAGTCAGTGGATGGCTGGTTATGTGGGAAAGAAGGAAGGTTATAGGATGCTGCTGTGTGACCTGGTCACCTGTTTGGCCCGCTGAGCGTGTTGTCTGTCATGCACAGCTGAAATCCAAGTTGCCCTTTAAAGGCAGAGGGAGAAGGTAAACAAAGCAGTTCACCTTGCATCCTTTAGTCCCAGTCACTTTAGAATGTTGTATACATGCAGTCAAGTTGTTGCCTGAACCGTTCAGCTCAAAAGGCTAGCAGTGTGTTACATATTTTGTATTTGCTTGCTAAAAGGCAGCTCTGCTCGTCTGTTTAAGACTTTGCAGACGAAATACGGAGCACAAGCCCGTCCCGCCGGCGGCGGCTTGCTCCAGGTCTCCCTCCAGGCCCAAACCCAAGGTGCCTCGGTGCCGTGCCCTGTGGGTGTATGAGGCGCAGGACACGGACGAGCTCAGCTTTGGCGTGGCAGATGTCATCGATCTCCTCGCTGAAGGTAGGTGACCCTCTGAGAAGATTCAGTCACCTAACGGGTGTCAGTATTAGGGGATAACGGTTCTTCATCTCCCCACGTCTTCCTCTCAGATCCGTCTGGCTGGTGGTTTGGTCGTCTGAAGGGGAGGGAAGGCCTGTTCCCTGGGAACTATGTGACAAAGATATAGGCCCTGCAGTTCCAGGGGTGCTTCTCATATGGCAGGAACTGAGTCAACTCAAAGATGGAGAATTCAGCTCTATTCTGTGAGCTCCAGGAAAGCGTGGATGACTTAAGACCATTTTGTGGTTGGACTGCTTTTACTGAACACATTTCAATGTACAGTATTTGCAATGGACTTAATTATAATTTAGCATTCTTTACATTTATGGTATTTATGATACATTTAGTGTTGCTAAAATGTTAAATACTGTGTGTATGTGTGTGTGCATTTTGGAACAATTTTATGAATACCATGTTCCAGACGTGAAGATTTTCTGTTTTTGATATAACACCTTTTGGTCAAAAACATTCACCCTTAATTGCATCCTGTTAACTAATTATTGGTCTGTTTTTGATCATGTTCGGTCATGCAAAACAACTTCAGTGACTTGACATAAGCATACAGGCACACATGACATGTATATACTAAATATAATCCCAGCACAAATTCTATCATCAAACGCAAGCAAACAGTTTGAAACTTAGAATTTTTATTAAGATGAATTACAAATTAAACGCAAAGCAACGTGATTTTGGTTAAAACTGTGCACTGTGTGTAGGCGAACGCTGTGACAATTCCCCACTATGCCTACGTAACATGTATGCTGGGTAACACACTCTAAACAATAGTACACATATTCCAAGACAAACTAATGGATTTCCTCTGTAGCCCCGGTTTAAGTTCCCTTTGCTGTCGAACACCCCCCCCCCTCAGGGGTTTGCACATTTTGCCTTTATTTATTACCCTTGGATAAACAAAACAGTAGAGTAGCTCCTTTGGTCATTTCAGTAGAGCTCACGTGTAATTAGCTTTGCAACTCAAACAGTGTAGCTTCGGACTGCAGAACCATGTGCCTTAAAAAGCGTCACAAAGACATCTAGCAGAAACCCAGCATAGCTCCTTCCATCCGTCATTTTATCTTCAAACCGTATTTGACGGAATCAGTCAGGTCAGCTCCCCCCCCCCCCATAGGCAGACTGTACAAAAATAGGGCAAGTGTCTTGCAGGCTTACATATACTAACTTCCAAGTAAAACATTTGAACATCTGCCTGTTGTCACATTCGATTATGGAAGTGGACTACATTACAGTCCCATTCATGTAATAAATTAAGACGTTAACATGGGGAACTGAATTCATTTGCGACTAGTAATTTAAACGTTTGTTCCACTCTTTACACGTCAGCTCTGACAGCTAGACTTGGAACGGAGTATCACACACAAACAAGTCAGACACACACACACGCACACTGAATGCTTGTAATACAGAGCTAGGCAGTAGACTAGACCTGCTGACAAGCTGGGTTGGATCAAAAATGGATTTTGGGAAACTACTCAATGTACTTGAGCATGTTTCCAATGACCAATGGCTACGCTGTCCATTAACCACAAGATCCTTACATCAGACAAACTGACAGCTCCTAACCCCCTCCCCTCCTGCCACTCCTTGTTATTTAAAGGATCACACTTTATCTGGATCAGTTTACTCCATCCCTTTTGGCCTCTCTGTCTGCTGGTTGAGAACATCCACATGACTTCACTCCCAAGGCTCATTTGGGTCCTTGAGCTGTCAATAACAGACCCGGGCTGGGTGAAGCAGTGCATGGCCGTGGCCTCCCATCTCTGACGGACGGGGATTGGGGAGCCACTGGCTGGAAGGAGAGAGCAGTATGCTGGGATTGTGGAGGAACCCCTCATCTAGAGTATGGTACAGTCTGAATCATCTTTCTTTTCACCACGTCGCCTCTGGCCACCATGCTGAGCTGCTGTGTGACCTCTGACCTGGAAGTAGAACCAGCAAATAGGAAGTAAGGTGCGGCAGTTTTTTTTTTTTTTTTTTTTAAACTAACCGGTTAAACGGAATTAGAAGCTTGGGTGAGGCTTGAGCTCCAGCCTGGCAGCTGTGAAATAAACCAGAAGTGGAAATTATGCCCCGCCTCCACGGAGCGCTACCTGAGGTGATGCGGGCTGGGAGGGCACCGGCTGCTGCTGCTGCTGCTGCTGCTGGTATTCCTCCTGCTGCAGCTGGCGTGCTAGCTCCAAGTCGCTGAGAGGCCCAGGCGGGGGGCCCTGCTGCTGCTGGAGGGACATCGCCACCAGGTAATCCTGATGCACAAAACACAAGGGCCAGGCATTCTCCTTTATGTTTCAACTTTACGTACTTATTGCAGCACGAGTCCCATGCACTTTACCCAAGCAGAGTGAAGACAGGGGCATAAAGGACAGCGGAGCTTTGGCACGAGCAGGAGCAACCTGATCGATCTGCCGCTGCTGCTGCTGAGGTGTTGCTGCGGCGGCAGCGGGTGCCAGCGGGGTTGCCCTCTGGGGTGGGTGGCACAGGCGGAAGTCGGAGTCGCAGAAGTTTCCATCGCCCTCTACATTGTGCAGGCTTTCCCACACCAGCCCCTCCTCCTGCAGGAAGCCTTGGTCTGTCACGAGCAGATACAGGTGACCCTGCAGTAAGGGGTAGAAGAAGCTGAAGTTACTCTCTAAGGGCCAGCCAGGAACCCTCAGTGAAGGCTTTTCAAGTCCAGGAAGTGGCCAGACATTTCACTGAAAAGCATTTATCAGACGAAAACTGGATTCCTTGTCATGATGAACTACCTGTTTAGAAAAAAAAACTATACCATCCACAGCAGATGATTGTGATCTTACCATCAAGACTTCTTGGGGGGGAAGTGTTATTTTTGTACCGGTACCTTGTGCTTAATCATGGTGCTGAAGTGGTTGTTCCTGAAGAAAACAGAGAGTTCGCCTTCCTTGACAGTGGCATTGAGCTCACACAGGCCGTGGTAGGACAGCTGGGTTGCCGTGGACTCCAGGAACTGCTCTGCGATCAGACCTGGGAGGAGTAGCACAATGGCGATGGTGACAGTGGACCAGGAGGAGACCAGTGGCTGCGAAACCGCATCTCGTGATGTTCGGCCACACAACAGCATATATCCCCGAGACTCATTATCGACATCTCTGGAACAGAACATCACCATTAGCCATCATCACAGTGGATTGACATGCGGGAGCCCACACCTTCGCTAAGGCGGCTGCTTTCTCCCGAGTGTTTACAGTCGATGATCTTCTCCACCAGCTGGTTGTAGCTCAACTTGCCCACGGCTGCCACGGTCTCAGGGCTCTTTGGGGGAGGGGGTACAAAGAAGCGCTTGTCAAATTACCTTCCACATGCTGTTAGTTCCTTACAGTACGCAGATCAGCGAGCAGTTGGCCGTGACCAGCAGTCAAAGTGTAGATAAGGCTGAATGCATTTAATGTGCCCTGCTATTAGCTCGAATAGGAAATCCTTTAGAAAAAATCCAAACGTTCGCCAGCATCATTGAACATTTAAGTATCCGGTTAAATGCTGGGCCGAAATATAGCCACGCTCACTGTTGTATGCTGGGAAAAAAAAAATCCAAACTGATACATTTCACTGTTAAGGTTGTTACATGTCTTTTAGCCTGATTACTTGGCAGTTATACCTGAGGGTCCACTAGCCAGCCGTGGTACAGAGGAATGTCCAGAAGGTCAAAGACGATGCACTCAGGGGTGTACTCGAAATCTGACACACCCGTGAAGCGTACGTTCACGTCGAGGCCAGTGGACAGCTTGGGCAGGACTGCCATGGCATCGCTCATGTTCTGTGGAGGAACACCAGAATAACCTTTTATAGACAGGACCTGACTTCTGTGTGGATTGCATGCAGGTGGCTCAATGGGTAGAAAATCAGGCTGGGATGCAGAAGTATCCCGGTTCAAATCCCAGCCCAGCCACCTGGTGTGTCCTTGAGCAAGACACCCAGTGCTAGCTCATTGTAACATATGAAATGTTGTAAGTCGCTCTGGATAAAAGCGTCTGCTTAAATGACTAAAAATTTAATTTAAAAACCCTGGTGAATTCCCTCTGCTCCACCATCTGGCTGTTACATTATTTACATGACAAGGAAGTGAATCAACAACGTCTTTTAATCTAAGGTGTAGGAGAAAATGACCCACATAAATTTCACCAATGTGTGCAACTCTTTTCTGATTGTGGTTCTGCTAATGCTGGTCATGAAATGCTAAGAAAACATTAGCTGTTACCTCTTGAGTGCAGACCGGTTTCTCTCTCTCTCACCCGATAATTACAAATCAGAACTACTGTAGCCAACAGAAAACACCATAAATATTTCTACAGAAATGGCTTGAGTTTACACAACAAGTTGTAGTGCTGAGCCATATTTATTCCAATCTTTCTGCTCTGTGCCACTGACTGTCAAAGTTAAACAACTGCTGACCCTTTATCACTTCAACACTGCCAGTAAACTATGCCAGGGTTTGTCACATACCAGCACAGGATTAAAGGTTGTCTGGTTTAAACTATTTGAAATATGTATGTATATTTAATGTTTAACAGGGATTAGCACCTGCTGAAAGTTGAGTTCCATGCCATCTGCTTTCTCCCGTGGTTTAATGGATAAAACACACTCTCCTGGAACAGGAAAGAGGAAATGGCAACAGGTCAGCAAAAGTACAAAAAAGTTTTATTTATTTTTTTTTTGGCTCTCCCAATCATAATAGGTAGATGGTTTTCATTTCATTTTCTTAGGGGGAAAAACCTCTTGTTAAAATATCTGCTTGTATAACTTACCAAGATGTGCCATCAGTTCCTCAGTTGTGATTATCTCTGTCTGGGCCGCTAATTTAGCCTTGGAAGGACACAGTAAAAGTTCTCTTAATCATCCCATAATATGTCCCATCATGTGGCCAGAAGATGCAGTAATCCCTTCCTAAAACTCTCACCTCCCTTTACCTAATAAAACCCTGTTATCTCCTCAGGTAAGAACACTGAAATAAGTAACCTTAAACCAATACACTGCTCTACATCAGTGTTTAATTATGTGAAATGTTACTCTTGCATTTTAAAAGTGCAACTAGAAATCTAAAAATGGAAAACTCTGCCACTTTTTCCCCTTAACATTTCAGAGAGCCATCCTACCTTCCAGCGCAGGAACAAAATGTTCATGATAGCCAGCAGGGGGCACGGTCCGTTCTCACTTTGGGTGACAATAGGCGTCTGCTTCCCCTTCCAGTTGATCCACTTTACAAAATAGTATGCTGGCATCATGGGTTCCGGGTCTGGGGCGACAGCAGCACCAGCGCCCCCCCCCAAGACCTCTTCTGTCTGGCATGGGGCACCGGAGGGTGGTGACTGTCCCTCAGCATCCAAGGCTGAGTAGGAGGAGGACAAAGGCTCGTCCATAGAATTATCATTGTTCCCCTCAGAGAACTCCAAGCTGGGTGCAGACAGCGAGGCCGAGTCTTCTGACTGGCTCTGCTCATCTGACCTGTCTTTTTCCTCTAGACCAGCTGGGCTGGACGAAGGAGTGTCGGCCTCTCCATTCTCAGACTGAGCAAATTTCAAGCCACTGCATTCTGCGGGGCCCCTGGACTCCTGTGCTGGCCCCACAGCACATATTAGCTCAGCTGAGCTTTCAGCATTTGATTGTTTTGACTCCTGGCACCCCTGTCCAGCTGATGCTAGATCTGTCTCTTTTTTAACGACCTCCTGTGTCACCAAGAAGTCACCTTCACTCACATCAGGAACCTCCATCCTGGACTCTGCCATGGTTTAACAGAATACTACTTTCAGAACTTAGTTTTAAGGCAAGCTAAATTTGACAACATTTACAGGTTTCAAAAATCAACAATGAATGGGCTAAGGATTCATTTTCGTCCGCTGATAAACTGATGTCATTAAACCCGTTCTACTACCAGAAAGCAACCAATATCAAATTTAGTTTAATGTTAACTGAAAATCTAACGCACATTCCTGAACAAGAGCAGACACGACCAGTTTCCTAATCTATTAAAATGCCTAAAGTTAAGGAAATCTCTGACAGCATTCAGTGCAGAAATAGGACATGAGCAGAACCAGAAGAAACCTCAATTTTTATGTTAAGATGTTTGGTACTTTAAATACGCAAAACACAGTTATAGATTCTGCCCGACTTCAACACGTCCTTTATGTCTTTCTTTGGAATTTTTATGTACAAAACAAACAAAAAAAACTTCTACATAAATCTGCACGTCAACTTTCCATATAAAAAGGAATACGTGTCTGTAATAATTACATCAGTGGAAAAAACGAGTAACGGTTACGTACATATTATAAAAATTCAGTTTCCTAAGGTCTTCATTTTAAGTATCTTGATTTGGGCCAGCGCATGTCAAATTCATGGACGGACTATACTGAATCTGTTTAAAGAAAATTATTAAAAACGTGCTAGTCTTAGTGCTGGCTATCGTTAGCAAGTGGCAAAATGCTGAGTTATTTAGTTTAACCACGGAATAACTACAATCAAAGTACCACAAAGTTTACTAAAGTTTTTCCCCTTAGTTTAAAGATGTCGTTATACAGTAAAACGTTGCGTAAGAACCGGTTGCACCACGGCAAGTTAGATCCACGTTCATCCGTCTTGATAAGCTATTTGAATCACCACATATTCTGAATAACTCGGGTCTGAAAGGGAAGGAAAAGTCTGTATAAGACATGGACCACAACTTAACGGTTAACAGCAGCTTCTGGTTTTATTCATTGGACACTTATAAAGCATTTCTACTCTAGTTTTACACAAATTCACTTCACATAAATTACCACTGAAAATAACTACGACCGTCATAACCAGCTAAAACTGACATGACCACTGGAACTTCACGTATTGCCAGTTTCTTATAGTAGTTCCAGCTACTGTGTTCACTTTGCAAAAATTAAGCCATCTAAAGAACTAGCTGACTAAACAGTAACTTACCTATATCCGTGTGGGCGTCTGGTATGACCAACGTTTACTTTCCACTGAACGTGACAGCTCGTTCGTTCATTTTTCTTAATGGACAGATTATATAGATAGGCGACTATACATAAAAGTGCTGAATATGTAGATATTTTGGCTGCGCTGTTTTCATTTGCTCACTTTGCTCCGCTCAGGCTGTAAACAATGACGTCACGACACGCGCCTGCAGTTTCGGGTCGGCGTTTTCGTGACCCCGCCACGAGCATCTCCGCATTAACTACTGCACCGAAAATAACTGAAATGGTCAACATTCTGATATCATACGTCAATTCTAAAACGTACGAGAAGAGATAACTCTTAGGTGCAGGATAAACGTTTTTGTAATATATATTTGTTGCAAGCTGCGTTCCATCTACGGCTAATTTTTCTGTGCGAGGCCGCAAGCGGACGGAAGACCGAACTACCAGTGACATTGAACCGCATTTTAGATAGATGGTTAGATAGACGGAAACACTTTATTCATCCCAAACTGGGAAATTCCACTGCAGCAGCAATTTACAGGTACTCAACATAAACATAAATCTCACAAGGAAAAGAAAACAATATAAAAATTATTTAAAAAGATAAAGGAATATATAAGTTATATACAAAATACAATATACAGTAAGTGTGCTAATTTAAAGAGACCTGTGTACAAATATTGCCAGTTCAAACAGTCAGTCCAGAGTGTTATCTGACACACAAAGACGATGTGTTGTACAGACTTATGGCATGAGGAATTTTATATAAAAAAAACTATACAATAAGTGTGCAATTTAAAAAGAGAACCTGTGTGCAAATATTGCCAGGTCAAACAGTCAGTCCAGGGTATTATCTGATGCACAAAGATGTGTTGTACAGAGTTATAGCATGAAGCAGGAAGGATTTCCTGTAGCGGTCTTTAAGACAACGACGCTGTCTGAGCCTTTTGGAGAAGCCGCTCCGTTGTCTGTCCAGCACAGGATGGAGAGGGTGGTCAGGGTTGTCCGTTTGTTTTTGTCCAGTTTAAGCAGTAGGTGATTCCCTCCAGCCCACTCCACAAATCAGTCCATCAGCCCCCTGTACTCCTCCTCCCGTTCACCTTGTATACACCCAACAACTAGAGTCATCAGAAAACTTTTGTAAATGACATGACTCTGAGATTTTAAGACAAGTTGCGTGTGTTTTGTTTTCAGAAGTACGTGCAGTATATGACTACTAAACTGTTGAAATTAACTGCTTTATATTTAAATGTATTGCTTTCTTGTAGGAGTTGTGTCCTTTTCAAAGTAACAAATATGTTTAATACAAAAAAATGCAAGTGTATTTAAACAAAAGTTCAACATTTTTTTGCATCCATTTGTACTTTTATTTTATAACATTTGATAAGAACACCTGTCTTGAAATAAATATGCAACGCATTAATAATCCTATTTGAAGTCCTGAACTGTGTTTTGTAACAGCTGTTATTGCTGACCGTCTGTACTATCTGGTTATATTTTAACCAAAATACTATTACAACAGAAAGTCCACAGAGGTCGCTTTACTACCTTAAGTTTAAGAAAACCAAATGCTCAATCGCATCAGTTGTGCTCACTCCTGTTCTTTAAAATAAAGAGTTCTGTTTAGGCTTTTCGTAATGTTTTCAGTAATGAAGGTGTGCAACACTAATTAAGGATCTTGTCTCACATCCCAATTGTTTTGTTGTTAGTCACGCTGAGAGCAGCAAGCGTGTAAACAGAAAGAAAGAACATCGGAAATGCCATTTCACGTTACCAAAAACAAATATGAATAGATTGTATTTCCAACACGTTTGAGTAATTACTGATTTCACTAAGGAACAGCTTATTGCCACAATTGCATACTGCAAGAAACACGCCAAATGTAAATACAAGACGTGAGAAAAATTAAAAAGGAAAGACGTTAAAAATTAACTTCCTAAGTGAAACTTGCTTATTTGCATGATGGTTTTCAGTACTTTATTTGTGAGCGGAATACAATATCCATGCCGTTTAGTCTTCTACTTGTATTATCCCATCGATATAATGTCAACACAATAACACAAATTTTAATTACATAAAACACATATTAGTACATTTATCAATACATTTACTGCATGTCACCCTGCATCTATTTTTATGTTTTGCGGCCTGGAAACGGGTCTTCCGCTGTGTACATCAGATACCTACAAGACAGTTTCAAACGACGTGCCTTTCTGTCACGTTGGACGTTACGAGCGCTGCGCTGATCTTCCCGGACAAGCGCGCATTACTACTGTGCTGTAGACGCACGCGGAGCTCTCGCGCCTGTTCGCTCGCGGTGCTGTAGACGCACGCGGAGCTCTCGCGCCTGTTCGCTCGCGGTGCTGTAGACGCACGCGGAGCTCTCGCGGCTGTTCGCTCGCTGTGCAGTAGACGCACGCCGAGCTCTCGCGGCTGATCCTGCTCACCCCGAGGGTCCAAGAAACGCTTCAGCACCTGAAAGAAGAAGGAAGACGGGGGCGCAATCATACGGCTTTTCGGAATAACGCGAGCACAATCCTCGTTTGTAAAAATGGAGGGTTTTCTACGGAGCTGTAGCCAAGCGCTTAAGGTAAGTGCAGCGCGCGCCGTAGAGGGTAAGAGCTGGTCACCATGATCCATATTTCTATTTATAGTGGTCTTTTGTATTCGTGACATTACTACGTCCTCACGCCGTTAGAATTGGGTACGGGGGTCGTTGCTCAAAGGTTTGTTTTTTTAAATGAAGTGACAAGGTGTATATGCTCAGTGGGTAGTCAATGCTGACCAAGGGGCTGGCTAATTAGTGGGCTAGCTAATTAGTGGGCTAGCTGTATAGGTAATGAATTGGATGTCAGTGACAATCACTGATACCCGTTTGGTTGGCGTGCACTGTGCCAACACGCTTCTATAAATGCCCTTAACCGAATTTCTGTTTTAACGTTAATATGACGTTAACATACTTATGGCATTGCGTAAGGAGTGTGCTTACTTGTGTGTCTGTAATTCATTAGATTATAAATTCAGCAGACTTCCTCAGTGCTAGAACAGTTTTACATAGCTGTGTTTGTACAGTATAGTGAAAGTACATGGTCTTTGTAAAATGGTTTTTATCGTTACTTAACGTTAAGCACTTAAGATTACAAGGTATTTAGAGAGACTTAGACTGGAAATATCTTTGTTGATGTGTACGCTATTAATGGATGGAATATTAAAGTGATACCAGAGTAACAGCCACATTATCAGTGCTACTGAGCCTCATATTGACCCGCGTTTCCTTTAGGCAGGAAATAGTATTTGACTACCTGTATAACCAACCGTTAATGGCCAAACCTTGATTTCAGGAGGCCTATTCATGCAGGTTTCACACACTGTCCGGTCCAATTTTTTTACTGGAGTTAATGAAATGTACTGGGTTCTCTGGGCACCTCTGATTAACAGTTTGTAGTGTAACTTTTACTTGTCATTGTTTACATGCAGATCTGTAGAGCAGAGTTAAGGACAAAGCTATATCAGTAATGTAGGCAGAGGAATTATCAGCAGGGTATTTCTGTGTGTGTGTGTGTGTGTGTTTGGGTGGTCATATTTTTCTTCCCCCTCCCACTTAGCAGATTGTTGAAGTTGTTGTCAGTTTGGGAATGGCCACTTTGGGAGAAACTGTACTGAACTAACAGATGTTACAGAAATCAGATCTTGTGTTTCAGAGGACCTGGTGCCAGTGTGCTGGTAGGTGGCACAACCCACTTCCTGCGAGGTAGAAAAGCAATATCCCCTGTGTGCCGTCTGCTGCCACCTCCTGAATCTGGCAGGGGCAACGCGAGGGGGAGAGCGTATCGATGGGTACCTGCTTCTATGACAGTGCAAGCCTTATACAGGGTGGGGGCAGAGGTCGCAGTTTTCAATCGTGAATTTCAGCCTCCTGACGCATCAGTCGGCATTCCTTGTCAGAGTACGCTATTGTCAGCGGCCCACCCGTCATGCTGAGTGCTGGAGATTGTACCTCTGAAAGAAAAAACCTTTTGCCCTCTTAATTGAAAAAGGGGACTACTTATCAGTCTTCGGAGGGATCATGTACAGCAACCCGTAAATGAACATGAGATTCTAAGTGGAAGGAAAACTCTGCACGCTCCCACTTGTGTGGTGGCCGTCTCTGTGAGGTTAGTGGTGGAAAGATATTCTGTGACAGTCAGAAGGTAGATGACCTCCTGCTGTTCTAAACTCAGAACTATTCCTATACATCTTCAGTCCACAGCCACGTATGGTTTTGAGAAACTTCATTATTTTATTTTATGTATACCAAAGCACAGGATATTTTAAAGTACCACAGTCTGATATCCAAACACCTTATTGTAGTGGAGTGCATTTACTGGTAAATTGTTTTCAAGGAGATGAAATGCAGAGTCACTGGTCGAATTTGCAGTAGATTGTACTGAAGCGTAACTGAAAGCTGTTCCTCTCGGTGCGTTGCCTCTTGGCAATAGAGAGGGACATTGTCGCAGACGGGGTGGCCATGTTGGCTGCGTGTGCCCTAGCTCCATCTGTTTGGTTTGAGTAAGCATTATAAATTTTTGTCTTGTCAGGTCCATCTATATCCTGCCCAGTTTCGTAGATTGCATTGTCGCCAGTACTTCATCTGACAAAAACCTTTGGGTTCTGTTCTCGTCTCCAGGTCCGAGAAACGCATGTGGGGCTATTGGCACGCAAGGGCATGGAAGGCATTGGGATATGGCAAAACTTATTGTCAGAGTGCACATGCTGTTTATTCCTGCAGTGATACACTACACATTATTAGAGTTAATCAGGCTTAACCAGCAGGTGGCAGGATGGAAATTTATAAAATTCTTTTGATCGACAATTGATAGTCACTAGGGCAACTGTTTAATCCCTCCTCCTTGCACTGGGTAATCACACACCATGCTATGTGACATTTTAGTATAATTTAATTGGGAGGTTTCATGGCCTCATTTGCTAGCTTCTCTTACCAGAGGGTGTGGGACAACAGTATCCCCAACTGTAATACATATTTTAGGTGTTTTTTTTTCCTCATTTTCAAATGTTTTCTTCTTTTTACTGTCATCTTTGTCCTTGTAATTTGGTGACTGTACATAAAAGTAAAGAAAAAAAATATTTGTAAATGTAGTTTTCCTTCATTTTTCATAATGCCACAGGTGTAGTGGTGCAGCTTAGTGGGGCTGGGCACTGAAAGCTCACTTTTTAAGTATTAGTATAAGAAAAAAATGCATTTTGTAGTTTACACACCTACTACTTGTAGCAGGCTGTGAAAGCACTACATGTGACCCCACAGCCTGGGACTGGTCTGCAGACCACAGTGAAACTATGGATTAACTAGCAAGCCTACTATCATGCACATAATTAAATACTTTAAAATTGTATTCACAACCAATAACGTTTTATTTTCACACTTTATTTCCTTTAACAGTTCTACTCAGCTCCTGTTACACAGCCTACGTGTATTTTTAGTTTACAACCAGTGTGTACAGCTCAAACATTACTTACAACGAAAACAATTAAATCCCTTCAAATACATACCGGCTCACATTTGATTAATCATTAACTGAATTTAATGTTAATTGGTTAACTGATGACATCCCCGAGGTGTAATGAACAGGCCGCAGATACGGTTTCCTGCATGAGTCCCGCAGCACTTTTAGTCCAATGTACTGAAACCAGCTTGCTTTGTGGAATAACCAGTGTAAAACTCAGAAAGGTAAGGTTTGTGTATTTCTTTGAATATTGTGTGTGATGAGCAGTGGGTGTCTTGCACAACACAAGCTTTACAGGTTATAGTCGACCTGACACACACTGATGTGCTGCAGTCTGGTACGTGCACCTTTGTGTTTTAACCTGCACCCGCATAGCTGTTGGCCTCTGCATATTTTAGCTTGTTTTGTTTGTTTTTATTTTGGGTTTCCGCGGCAGATAATCATTTTCTTTATTTTTAAACCTTGCCTTGTTTGTACCAAGCCCGATCTCTGATAAATGTGATTACAAGTGTTTGCCCGTGCATGATTGCCATAGATGTTTTATCGTCAGCTATGCCGAAATTGTGCTAAAATGTGCTGCGCTATTTGCTCTGTTTTCTGATGTTTAACATAGTTTTCTGTAGAGCTTGCTAGAGCTGCGGCCTTGTACCTTTACAATAAAGAGAGGGTCTGCTGTGGCTCAGACCTCCTCCCCCCGCAATGACCAGTGGAGAAAACTGGATTTCTGACTTTGTCCCATGTGGTGAGGGTGTACACGCCTGGAGAACGAGAGTGCATCTCGACGACCTGCGTGATAGTCTCGTGTCTTTGGGGGAGTGGTGCAACTGCAGGGGCTGGTCAGCCAAGTGGCTTGGGGCTGGAGGTGCCGTGCTGAGCCGAGCCGTGAGTCATTCGCCCAGGCTGCTGCCGGCTCCTTCCCACGTTTGACAGCCTTTCCCTAAAAGGCAGTGTGCTCTTTCTCTCATCTCTGATCAGCACTGCGGGACTCATTTCTGTGTGACCTTTGGTTCACACCAGCAGTCTCCCTACCCACCCACCCCCAGTATGGTTTACATTATCTATTGTTTATGTGGGGGGGGGGGGGGACGCATTTCAAAGATTACAGTGCCCAGTGGCGCTGTCCATGCACAATTAGCAGCCGCGTCGTGAGCAAAGCTAACACTTGTTGTTTTGCCACAGGCGGTTTCCAGCGCAGCAGGGATCCAAACAATGTAAACAAGAGCCACATCACATCGAAGCAGCTAATACTAGGGCTGTAATGATGCGCTCAGCTCACGGTACAGGTCGGCTGACAAAACTGGCTTCACAAACTAATTTTATCGTGATACCCGAAACTAAATTTGAATGGAAGAACGTTTGTTTTTAATTTCTGAGGTGAAAACAGTGGTGCGAAGTGTTAATTATTCATAGGTGTGAACCGGTGAGTAAGAGCCCTGTAAAGTGGTGGGTGTGTAAACTTCAAAATGTGTGGTTTCATACAAATGCAGTTTTTTTTTTTTTTTTTTTAAACATTAAAATTAATTTCTGAAATGGTGAAAATATTTCTCCTAAATAAAAATGTTTAGTTTGCTATTTAATATAAATTGTATTTAAATACTTTTACTAGACCAAAGGGGGGGGGGGGGGAATACACTTTTTACTAAAGTATATGTTAAAATTACCCTGTCATCATACAGCCATGGTAAGTCATGATGTTAAATATTTACTGGCCAGCATTAGGAAAAGTGAAGAAAGAAAAGTACATTAGCAAGTTTTATTTATTTATTTATTTTTTAAACTAGCACTGCTGGAAAATGGCTAGAGGACGAAGGTGACACTAAAGAAAAATTCATTCAAAAATATGACATCTTAAAATGCAGGTTCTTCACAGTTGGAGATGCTGCTGTCCCAAACCTTCTGTGTGATGTGCGGTGAAAAGTTAGCAAAAGAGGCTATGAGACCTTCCCAGCTTTTTTAAAACTTCAAGTTAATATTTGTGCATTAATGTTGTCCTGTTTAATATGAGTATTTTGTAGTAGAAATGTTCTTTATATTAAAAAATCACATTGCAGGCATGCAGTGTGATACCATATCACAGTGCACATGGTTACTCGTTTGAACTGCAATGCATTGTGGGACGATGTATTCTGACATCCGTAGTTAATACACACGGCTGGTTAAGTGGTTTGGGATGAATATAAGTCAGTCTGCTGGTCACTTGTTTATCTGGGACATTTTGGGTAATTGTGTGTGTGTGTGTGTGTGTGTGTGTGTGTGTGTGTGTGTGTGGGCACACCCATGTGCTGTCTCTCCCCTTCTCAGGATTCTGTATTTGCCTGATAGAGCTAACTGGAGAGGGGTGGCCGTGTGATGGCCATCATGGCCTCATCTCCTATAATCAGCACCACGTCTCACAGTTTGTGCGATCTGGGGGCTCCTGCCCCTGGCTTCATCTGTAGCCTAAAAGGAGGATTTGCTGTTAGTGTTTAAATAATGTCTTGGGTGATAATAAGTCCGTTCACAACATGAACCATAATTCTTTTCTGAGAATCCTAACCTGCTTTCCTTTAACATGCACGGCTGATTCGTGTAGTCTGCCAACTTATTTAAACGTGAACGTAACGGCTTTTATGTTGGCAGTTTTATTTTCCATCATTGTAAGGTCATGAAATTAAAGGAACGGTGTGGAAATAGTGCATGTTGGCATTTGTGGAAAGGTGGATTTTTATTTTATTTTTTTGTTGCTAGTGGTTCATTAGCTGGGTACTACAGTTTCCTGATGCTCACTGTGTGGATCACTGCTATGATGTTGAAGATGATTATGATGATGGTGGCGGTTTCGGTTCTTTTTCTTCCAGCGTTCCTCAGAGGACAGCTCTGGCGTTCACGTCGTCCTGGGGAATGAATCGTGCGACCTGGACTCCATGGTGTCCGCCCTCGCCTTCGCATACTTCCTGTACAAAGTGGGTACAGCGGCTACCTCCCGTAACAAAGGCTTCTTTCATGTGTGCTCAGCAAACAGGTCATCGGTTTTGCAGCCTGTGGTACTGGCTGGAGTGAGGCCAACGCAGACCTGTCGAAAGACGACAAACCGTTCGTAAGAGAAGCAAGACCTCATAAGAAACATGTCCTTAGTTTGTTTGATGGTAACCGTTTAAATGCCTGGATATGCGTCGCTTAACATCCTTCTGCACATCGTCCAATCGCACATTCATCTGAGGTCCCGCTGTACAATATGTGATACTTAACAGCGATAACAAACGTCTGTTGTGGATTTATGCATTTACTCTGCTGTACTCTGTGTGTGTGTGTGTGTGTGTGTGTGTGTGTGTGTGTGTGTGTGTGTGTGTGTGTGTGTGTGTGTGTACACACTATGATATGATATGTTTGCATAATGTCCAAATCGCTTAACGTCCCGTGGGATAGAATGTAACCCAAATGTTACGTGACGCACGAGTGTGTAACAGATCCACGCTGACGGAGGGTGGTGGATGTTATCTCATCACAGGTGGGAACAAGGTGATTCTGTGGTGTTAGTTTCAGTTCTGCTTGTTACGAGTATTGGGATAATGTCGTTGATGTACGTTATCCGCCTGACTCGTTCAAAGCTGTGTGGATCGGTGGGGTGTAATGCGGGGACAAGGGAAACACACTAGAGGTTGCGTGCCATCGCAGTGTGTCACTTGGAGACTCCAACATCGCTTCCTTGCCTCTGCAGACATCCGGCAGCCCCTCCGGCAAGACGGTGGCACCGGTGCTCAACATCCGGAGAGCGGAGCTGGCGCTGCGCACGGAGAACACCTTCCTGCTGCGTCAGAGCGGGCTGCCTGCGGAGCCGCTCCTGTTCCGAGACGAGGTGGACCTGCAGGGCCTGCATGCAGCCGGGCAGCTGGCCCTCACGCTGGTGGACCACAATGTGCTGCCCAGGTAAGTGAGGGCGTAGTTCTGCCCGCCGTCCTGAGATGGGTTTTTTTTTTTTTGGTTTCAGCCATTATTGTAGAGGGCGAACACTTTCTTTGCACTAATTTCTTAATTGCAGCAAACATGAGCCTGTTGCTATTTTGGACATCATACAAAACAGTAGTAACTCAACCGTAACCTGACATTCAGCTCTGACAGTGGCTTGGAAGGGGCAGTTGTCGAAGTAATTGACCATCACCATCTGGAAAGGGCGCCATCCACCTCCTGTCCTGTAACCGTGGAGACCATAGGGTCATGCGCTACCTTGGTGACTGAGCGCATTTCGCAGAAGGCTCCTGAAGTGCTTGACCGACAGGTGGCACAGCTCTTATACGGTAATCTCCATAGCAACGGACATATTCCAGCACATGCATGTAGTAGGTGTCGCACAGTGTTGCATCATATTTTTGTGGAATCACCTGGCATGTTAATGTTTACAGCATGCGTTTTCATGTTTTTAATTAAGCCCTACTGAAAAGCATTCTGCCAAATTAGTTTAATGTCTGCATTTCCAAAAGATACATGAGTTGAGAAACATGGCATGTCTCTTATTGGTCCCAGAATAGGGAAATTCATTCTCTGCATTTAACCCATCCCGTTGGGATGGGCCATTTTTTTCAGTGCCTGAGGAACTGGCACGGAGTGTCTTGCTCAGGGACACACCTGGTGCCTCGGCTGGGATTTGAACCGAGTGATTTCCACATCCCAGCCTGACGTCCTGCCCTTTGAGCCACCAGGCTGCCCTAGATCCTCAGCGGTGCACAGTCTGAGCTTGTAGGAGACTCTGTTATACGTTTCTCTCTCCCCCCCACCATAGGCACCATTGTGCTGGACTGTGTCAACATGGCCCCAGAAGCTGGGAAGGTGACGCCTAAAGACAGCCAGTACGCAGCCTGGCTCGAGTCTCAGTTCCCAGACCTGCCACCGAGGGGCGCTCTCTTTCAGTCCCTGCAGAGTGCCAAGTTTGACATCTCAGGTTGAGCCTCAGTCACTTTTCCACCATCATCACCAGCATTTTGTCTGCCAATCTCACATTTAACCCACACCTTTTGCAAACCCAAGTAAATAAAAACAGACAGCAAACAAGACCGTCTAATCACAGTGGTAGTACATTGTCAGAGCACAGCGACTCGAATTGAAATTGTTTTCTGGTCGTTTATCACTGCAGGCCTCACTACGGAGGAGATGTTGCTGAAGGATATGAAGATGGTGTCTGGGGCTGATGTAACACTGGCCGTCAGTGTTGTTTACATGACACTTGATGTGAGTAAACATTGCAGGATCTTCCCTCCCCTCTTCAGATTACTGCCTCACTGTGCAGCGGCTGAGAAACGATACCAAGCATGGTCACAAAGTGGCTGACAAATAGGGTTTATCGGTTATGTGAGATACGGTACAGTGCTTGTAGCTCAAGGAATTGTGATAAAGGGAATTTATGAATCTTATGATATCTTATGAGCTGGCTATCCTGTGCTCAAACATTTGGTTTTGTAACCATTACACAATACTCTTCTGTTCCTCTCCCCAGCCCGAGGTATCTATAAACTGCCTAACCGTGATTACAAAATTTAATTTGAAAGCATAATTAGGCTTTTCAGTGTGTGTGCTGCCACGTCCCTGAGTTGTTTGTCCCAAAAGTATGTTTGGAAGTCGGCTCTGTGGGAGAACAGCCCTCATTCTTGTTTAGCCACTTCACCCATGAGTGATGATCCATGTTAAGGTGGGGGGCGTGCCACGTGCTGTTTAAGCAGGGTTGCTGATGCGGTTGGCTGCTCTTTGTTTACATTCTTCCATTTTCTTTGCAGGCCTTCCTGCAGCGTCGACATCTACAGCAGGAGCTCTGCGAGTTCTGCCATAAGCACCGCTTCAACCTCCTTGTTGCCATGACGATCTCCTTTAACGACAAGAACGAGCCCTTCCGCCAGTTGGCCATTTACAGCTCCAGCACCCTCTACAGAGAGGAGGTAAGTACTGCAGCAGCCTGAAATACTACTTAAGCTCTGCCAGCTATGGTGGACTTCAGTGTTTTTGTCTCTGCTGACCACAGGCTGGAGTCAACAGAGACTCCTGACACACTTCCTGATGCATAGGACTAGGTTGGTTTACGCTACTGTGAAATGTAACTATCAGTCATTGGAGAAAACAGTCTAAGTACTTTGAAATTTTGCTCATAAAAACACAGCGACAGTGCTAACCACCACACCACTGTGCAGCGACAGTGCTAACCACCACACCACTGTGCAGCCCAATTTAAATTGAATTGGTTCTCATATATAATATGCTGTCATATACAGAACGTGTTAAAAAATAATAAAGTGACAAAGTAATGCTTTAGGTATGAGACGCGTGGGGAGTCGTTTCATGTTGTGTACTTGGCAGACTGCACCAGTGTCATTCTGGCTTGGATGACAATATGAGAAGAAAAAAAAAAACAGTGGAAATTACAGTCCTAAAATGGAAGCGTACTGGTTCTGTTTCCATGTTGTAGGTGAGCCAGGCCTTGGAAAACGCCCAAACTCCTTGCCTTAACCTGTCTCCAATGAGCAGCCCGTATGCTGATGTCAAAGCCTACCTCCAGGGCAACATGCTGGCCTCCCGCAAGAAAGTGCTGCCCATCATCAAGGACTTCCTGCGGGACTGGGAGCGGAGAATGGCACCTCACGGGGACGAGGAGGACCTGGAGGAGATGGAGGAGCGCTTCGACCCCTCATGCCCCTCCGGCGTGAGCGACGACGCCCGTCCCCGCTGCTACTCGGGCTCCCGACAGCAGCATGCAGCTGAGGAGGATGCTGCCGGGCCGGACGAGGACTGCCAGGTGCCACCCACGCCCATGAACAGCCTGGTGGAAGGCTGCCCTCTGGACAATGGCCTGCCTAAGATCAGCCCCGAGGCCATCCTGGAGAAGTTCAGCAGGATGGCACAGTTGGAGCCCACCGAGGACAAGTCGGCAGATGGGCAGTGAGGTTCATCCGTGCCTCCCGTTCTGACGCGTAGCCAGTCCCGGGACTCCTAATATTTCCCTCCTCCCATTATGCATTAACCTGGAGTGCTCCAGCCAGTGTCTTCTTGCAGTCTGACCTTGGACAAGCGGATTCCTCAACGAGCACCATTTCTAACGGGCCATCTTGATTGGTCTGAAAATCGTTCAGGGTGTTATTTCTGGTTCAGCTACTATTTGTGGGGCCTTTGTTTTGGCATCCGCTATCGATTTGAAACGCACTATCTTTTCAGGACAGCTGGTATCGGACTAGTCAAGGCATACACATAATGTCTAAGTGCCGCGGTCACTAACCCTGTTCACGGACTCCTCGGTCCCTCTGGGTTGACATGCTAAAGGTCGCCTGACTAATTCTAACCTGTTTGTGTGTTTTAAGTTGTACTGAAGTGCAAACATGACTTAGGTGCATGGAAATTAAAGATAACGTTAATTGTCATAAGACGCTGGATGTTAATTCTCCCATCAACAAGTAATTAAAGGTGTCGTAAAACTGGCTCTTGGGGTTTCTTGCAGAGCAGTGTTGGTGACCGCTGCCTTAATGGCTTAGTAGACACAAAGGGAGGTCTCATCAGCCGAATACGGACAGGACAGCTGACCTACTTTTATGCATCCTTTATAAGCCTGTTGTCTAGCAGTTTAGTTTTCAGCATGACATCTGTGAGCAGCTTTGACGACAAAGGGAAAACTGACCCCAGTCCACTATCTGTCCTGTGTTACTGCTGGTACCGTGTTCACCGTACTGCCAAAGACTTTACACAGTTGGCTTCAGGAGCCAGTATAACCTGACCTGGGAGAGAGAAGGATGACAAGAGGCAGGTGTCAGGTGTCGGACCAGGTGGGAAGGCTGTCTGCTTTGGTCTTCCCTGGCTGTGTGGAACCACCCATGCCTGGACTTCCTGCTGAGTGAAAGGATGAAAGGCGTTCCTGTTCAATGCGATCTGGGCACAGGAAGTGGGGGGACCCCCCCCCCGCGAACTTTTCCACGCGAGTCCGAATGTCAGGTTCTAAATATATCCCAGCGACACACTTGTGGCGGCTTCTCCTCTCTGCCTGTAAGGAACGCCTGTTCAGCATTTCCCAAGGGGAAGAAAACTGTGGTTATTAAGGTCACTCGATTCATCAGCCGCCCGAGTTCTGCCAGCTGCTGTGTGGAACGTTTGCGGGGTGAAAGCAGAAGACTAATGAGGGTATTCCACCATCCTGTCCCCCTCCAGTACACACCGTTACACCCCTGGTGTCCACATCACTGCTGTGGCGTGATGCCTGTTGCCTTAAATGTAGCTCGTTCTGGCTTGTAGCATTCTGTGGTCTCGTTTCCAAAGATGGCTTAACAGCACGCATGGCAGGATTTCGCAGCCCCAAAACCACAATGCAGTACGTTGACTGACACAGCCCTTTACCTGCCCCACCTGTGCTTCCTCTTGCTGCTGGACGCCTTGGTCAGAAGATCCTGGTTCTTCTTCCTCACACAGCTGCCGCCCAGAAGAATCGCAGCATTTTGGCTTGAAGGGCTTTGCCAAATCTTTGCCCATTTATGGCTGGACTTTCCAAATAGGCATGTTGTGTGATAACCTGTTGCCCCTGGTTTCACCAGTACCAGAATAAGGTCCCTTTATTTAGTCAGATGTTCTGTGGCTACAGTGCTCTTGTCCCCAGAAGGTCTACAGTGTCACTGTTTCCGGTATTATCGTTATCTCTGGTGTAAATTTAAATAGCATATGCCTCCTCATCCTACAGCCTTTAGGGTTTGCTCAATTGTTCGTTATGTTCATCCGAGCTGAGGGAACTGACCTACCTTTAGGACAGCCAATCATGTCGTTTGTGTTTGTTTGCTATTCCAAGAAACAAACAAAAATGCATATTCCCTGCTGTCATTTCCCACACAAGCTGTTTCCCTAAGGACATGTTGTAGACATATACAATCCAAGTAGTCTAAGCGTGTGCACCAAGTGTTTTGTTTTTTTTCTTCCCCCGTTGGCTACAGACAGCCTAAGGTACAAGTTTGACTGGTGATTACAGCACAGTGTGGAGTGGGAGGGGGTGGGATGTATCTGAACAGTAAGGGTGGTTCTGCCTCGATTCGGGTTTAAGCCTGCTCTGTGTTCATTTTACAGTGCACTGGCATTAGACGAAGCAAGCTGCTGATTTCCAGTTGATCGGTGGTGTTTTTAATGTCTCTTATCTAATTCTGGGAGATCTTTGGATTAATGACTGAGGGAAGGAACCTTGATAAATGTTTTCAAAAATTCTTTGGGTAATTTACAGTATAAGTGTGTTCACAAAACTGACTGTTTTTCTGTCATAATGTTAATGAATTTTCAATTGGATGTGCATGTCTGACAGTTCTATACTGTGAATATGCAATACTGTCTTTTGATACATTGTTTTAGAATGACAGTTCATTTATTTATGGTAATTAGTGACACATTTAAAAGGATGGCAAGTCTAGGGTTATTGTGATGCCAATAGTTTCAAAAGTTGATCTATAAATTTATATTTATTTTTAGAATAAAAGACAAGTTGTAATTTTGGACACCAGTTTGACTGCTATACTTTTGGTCCGTGTGAAGTATTTTTAAAATATAATTTTAAGAAATTATTTGAACAGTGTGAACTTGGCCTCGTAAATATGCAAACAGTGTCTGTTGCTAAAGTTTGTTTTTTTTTTTTTTTTCTTTTCAGTGTTCATTTGTTAGCAGACCACCTTTGTATTAGTAATTATGAAAAGCAGCAGTGTCTGCAGTGGAAGCTCAAGGCGGTGTGTCGGGGGAACAGCTGGCTGAAAACATCTGAGAAATGCTACCTTGTCTCTGACTGCTTGCTGACTGTGTTTTGTTTGATGGAGAGAAATGTAGGAGATATGTTACAGAACTAGTTGTTTTTGCAAGTACAGTGGTGGACAGACGGGACTCAGGAGTGGCTGCAGTGATTGAACTTTGTGTCTAGATGTGCTTATATTGGGAGTCAGCTGGCTCTAAGTACAGGAGAAATTGGTGTGTCTGGTGCATCCAGTGGGCTGTTTACCGTCTGGTACATAATGATTGCTACGGGAGGTGGGCTTGTGATCTGCTGGTTAGCAAGGTTGTGGTACCGTCCATGACTCTATTCTGCTGATGCTGTGGGCTTCCTTATTCCATCAGGTGCCAATGCCCAGGTCGTGTACACACACACACACACACACAGACAGAGGACTCGCAGGCACTATGCTTCCTGCATATGTTGCCTAGTTTCAGGGCTGTCTCCATGGCGACCAGGGTCCATGCAGCTTATTTTGTCGCCAGGCTGTGCAAGAGCCGCACAAGTAGGTCCTGCGTAGATCCTCCAGGGCCTGACTTGCGTTGAGGTTCCTCGCGAGGGCCCCGTGTTGGGGTCCTTGCTCAGTGTGTCACTCCTGCAGCATGCACGCTGCAGCTTGTTTGCGGCCCGTCTGCAACACTCCTCTGGGCCACGTCGCTGCTGTGCATCCCTGCATCTTGCTGCCAAGTCACTGAACTGCCTTACATGAAAACACCCCGAAAAATATATATTTGCTTCAGTGGAAATGCAGTGTTTTTTTAACACAGTAAGGCTTTTACGCTGGCATTATCTGATTAAATTTAAGGTACTTTTACCCTTTATTACAGTAATTTGTTGGGTTTCCCCATCAACTCCTGCAAAGAGTGATGTAAGGTATCTTGAGGAACTTTCTAGCTTGTTAGAAAATATTTCACTCACTGTTATAAACAATCTGTTCAAGAGATACTTGATGCAGAATTTAAATATTTATGAGTAACTGATTTACTCTATTTTTTGATAATTTTGGATGATGTATTCACTTGGTACAGAATTGGTTTAATTTTATATTAAAAGTGTACATGTTATATAACAGATTGAAACCTTGTGTATATACTTAAGCATGATTCATTTGTGTTGTAGTCACTGCAGTGCTCAGAAAGACTTGCATTTTCAGGAACTGTGCAGGGCGTTTCAAACACAGTACGTGTCGATTACTTATTAATGGACGTTGATTTGTAGTTTTCATGTTCTGCTAACAATATGCACATGGTTTTAGAGACAATTAAATTGCGTAGCATGGTGTCTAAGTTGTTGTAGGTCTTGGAGGGTATCTGTAACATTTTTTTTTTCCCCTGTTAAAAAAACCTGGCTGTCACACGTGCTGAGGGGGCAGCCAGGAGGGAAGACTGCCGCCCACCGGTGCGATGATAACGCTCTAGAATCTGCTCTTTGGCATTGCAGACACCCCCGCTGTGTGGGCTGTTGGTACAGACCTACCGAGGCAGCATCGTGCAGGTCTGACCATAGCCGGACGCAAGTGACTTGCGTGGTTAAAATGTGTATTCCTGCTCTGATTTCGCGCTTGGCCGGTACCAGTGAACAGCCGCATCGCTCGCCTCAGCGCCCCCCATCCCCCGACTTTATCCTCTGTTGCCCTTCGCCTCTCTGCCCTCTCCTCCTGACAATCCCTCCGCTCGCTTGCAGTTGAATGTCGCGCTTCCTCAGCCGTGAACCTGAGCACAAGTAAAACCCAAAGATGTCCACCAGCTACTGCAGAGCTTCGTTATACAGGTTCCTGTACCGCACCTCCTCAAGGAAAGTGGGAGGATGAGACACCAAAAATAACACGAAGAGGGAGGGGGGGTTCGGGGAAAGTGGCCCTTTTCCCCTACAAAACCCTTCCGGCTTTTACCGTTTACGTAATGCCGTATAATCAGGAAACTGCTCATCGTGTGTGTGTGTGTGTGTGTGTGTGTGTGTGTGTGCGCGCGCGCAGCCCAGCTGTTTAATGGTTTAATTCCTGTCATTCAATATATTTAATCTTGCTCATGTAAACCTAGTAGACTGCACAAAGCGGGTTTACCCCCTAGTGTTCAAACGCACAGTTCTATTAAAGGATTTTAAAACCCAGTTTTTGTCCGAGCATTGTTGTCACCGAGTAACGGTATGGCATGACTGACTGTCATCGCGCATATCCAGATGACGCCATGTGATCACAAGAGACCAAAATTAGACTTGGCCTTCATGTGAAAATACTAGACATCGCTGCTCTGCTTTCCTTTTTTTAAACTGACTCTTAATAATGGTATACTTTATAGTAAAATCACAAGGTGGTTTTTCACAAGAAACTGTTGACATTTTGTGATATGAAATACGATGGTCACATGCTCAAATCTTTCCTGTATAACTTTAATATTAATGTAAGCAGAGTTATAATGGAAACAGTTTTTCGGGTTGTCCGATGCTTGCCGAGAAAAAAAAAAAAAAAACTGGCGAATGCTGCTTTGGGTGTTGTTCCTACACCTGTCCACAAGGGGGCGATATTAGAGTATAGTTAACAAGACAGTCCATCTTAAAATACTGTTTCTAGTGACTCAGCTACGGGAAGACTGGTCAGAAGTGACCATGGGCAGTAACTAGTTTTGGATGGCTGTGAACTGCTTATTCATAATTTAATCCATTTAAGGCTTTGTGGATGATATCATCCAACATGTATCCAACAAGGACTGAGACTCCTTGACTGGGATAACGCATCTCTGATGTAGGTAATTATGTTAGTTCCTTGTATGGATTAGAATCAAATGACTCGCAGGCATTTTACAGCCTTTCATTTTTTTTTTTTTTTTTTATACAAATGATTAGGATAAACTTTTTTTTTTTTTTTTTCTCCTCTGACAGCACAAACTGTAGTCGTACACATTTTTCATCTGTTGATCATTGAGTGCCTGGCCTAATTGTCAGTAAACACAGTATCTTCATTCCTCTGTAAATAATGGATTACCGGTTAATGTGACACGCTTCCTGCAGCGTCGGAGGTGGGCGCGCGTGTCTCCTGGTCTGTGCCCATCCTCAGTTCTTAATAGCTTCATTGCAGAAGTACCGCCGTGCACAGTTGGAAAGGAAGTGCCCTCACCTGTCGGCCTGGCTGTAAATCAGGTACTACAGTAATTAAAACGTGAAATGTTATGCAAACCAGGCTCCCCGCGGTAATATTATAGTTGGGGAAAGGGGGCGCTGTAGTCAAGGGCACTTTATAATTGTTTCTTTGACTTAAGTTTGTGGCCATGTTTTCCAGAAGAAGTTAAACCTTTATGCCGTCCAGAAAAGTGTTTGTGTTTTCTTGCATGATTGCTGAGCCTCCTAAATGCAATGCAGTTCTTAGTATTTAATCAGGGCTATGTACCCTTTTTAGGACTTGACACAGGGTTGGGCTCTGTGTCAGTGCAGGAGATGTTCTAGCATGGTGCCTGATGGCGTGGAGCGTTTGGAGTGTGATGTGAGAACCTCTGTGCCAAAACGTGTTTCCTCTGACAGCACACTGCAATCCTAGCTAACTGATCGTTTACTAAACTTTCCTGTTCTTGCACCATTTCCTGATTCAGGGATGAGGATGTAGATGGGGAAATGCTTTTTTGGTGGTTTATTGCTTGTGTGTACAGAAATGTATAAAGAACCTGAGAGGTGTGTGTTGGTGTGAGGTTGGTCAAGTCGACATCGGCATGTGAATTAGTGTTGCGCATTAAATTCTAGAGAACACATCATGCATAATAGCAATGTTTATCCAGTCGTCACTTCGTAGTCCTCCGTTAAAAGGTTTTGTCTTATTTGTAACATCCAAAGGTAAGTAATTTTTGGTTCAGATTGCATATGTTGTATATACAGTAATGGATTTTTTTTTTTTCCTTAATGTCCTCTGACGTTAAGTTGGTCGTTTATAATTTGTACTTCACCAGTCACAGCCAAATCTATGGTCATGTTTTGTAAACCAATATTTATTATTTATGCAATGGGGTTCTTGCTATATAATCATGGTATCTTTTTTTAGGACCTCTTGACACAGGGTTGGGCTCAACGGGTGTGCAGGAAATGGACTGGCATGGTGCCCGGTGGCGTTCGGATTGTGATGTTTTTGTCAAAATAAAATGTAACTAGAATCAGAGAATCATTAGATCGGGCTTTTGGCGACATACTGTCAGGAATAAATATCAAATTCATTTTAATGACTGAAGCAATACTGGCTATCGCAACCATAATGAAAATGTTAAAAGAAAAAGTTGACTCCAGAAAATAAGCCTATACAGTACTTACAGAAAAGGGGCAATCTTTAGGACCATGCAGACATCCACTGGTTGTGCAGGCCTGAGTTGTTTTGCTGTGGAAGGAGAGGACCGCTCAGGTGAGCCAAACCAATGGGGATCTGCTGTGGCAGGTCTGTGTGAAATGCGGAGGAACCTGCAGGGAGTCTGAAACAGAATAAGCTCACCGGTTGAAGACACAGACAAACACACACTCGCACACACACGCGCGCACACACAAACGGGCAGTTGTGAGCAGCCAGCCGGTAAACAGCGTTCGTACCAAGTTTCCTGGCACCATCGTGCTGGGACCGCGTCTGATCGCATCTGCCGACCCAAGGCAATGGGAACATACACTGACCAGAGAGACCTCTACTTCCTGGATGGGTAAGTGAACATTGACGTGCACCCGGTGCGCTGTCCAGCAGCACACTTCATGTTCTGCGGAGGGCTTCTCAGCCTTGACTTTATAATGTTGATTATCAGTGGAGATGATGTTTGAAAGAAACTGCTTTTCGAGTACTTGTGGTGTGGGAAAAGACTGCCTTTTAACTTTGTTTTTCTAAAGGGTTTAAGTCACTTCGAATATATAGAAAAGTTCGAGATATTTTCACAAGAAGGCCCTGCTGATTGATGATACCACACAATATTTAATTATATTCCTATGGCAGGAAAAGTAGTAACCATATGAACAGCTGTTGGAAAGAATTGCTAATATACAGTATTCAGCCCTTTGACTTTGTCTCGATCCTGTCTTCTGTTGTTTACCTATGTATACAGGTGAGGAAATGTTCGACCTGGAACAAAATCCTTAACTGGCAGAGAACTGCACTATTCGTTTTCTGGGGAGTATTAAATTACAAAGCTCAATGTTGCCACTGCTAAAGGAAAAGCTGTATTTATTTGTGACTTGCTTAACAGACGATCATTGAGGCATTCCATTCTCATTATTAAAGAGAGCTGATCTTCATACAACAGTGCACTTCACACCTTTCTTATTGGCTGTGACACGTAACATACAGGCGCCGTGAAGAGATAGCATCCTGTGGTTCAAATCACCTTCACTGTCCGCATCTTCCAGAGTTTGAATGCTGTCGGCAATCGCGCGTGGACTTAATCTGATATCAACAAGTGAATGGGATATTATGTAACTTTATTAAATCAAAGTGCAGTTCACCGGACGTTTCAAAAGACATTTTCCACATTGCGCATCTTTCACATTATTTAAAAATATTTCTAATAAGAACACGTAAACAGAACTACTCGGGCTTCATTATGCAATGTGCTGTAGAAGACAATGACCGGAAAAGCGTCTGCGTGTCAGATCAGATGCTGGGCCGGGAAGGTAACCTGATGTTAAAAGATGAACTGGATTTTCAGGCTCCGACCTGTGAATAAACACAGCGCAGTCGTACAGGCGGTCGAGACCTTAATTTTGTTTTTTTTTTTTCTCTAGGTGTGACAAAAAAGCCACGTTACCTCTGGGGTGGAACTGCGGTTGTAACTACCTTACACAGGTTTATTATTGCTTTACGAGCCATCAAAACGTAGTAAAATTATGCACAATTTCAATCATAAATATTTTGTCCTGTCATACAGCCAAATGCCTAACAGCCAAAACGACCAATTAAGAAAATGCAAATAAGTAATGCAAATGAAGACACATCTTTTTAGTGAAATATTAAGATCAATGGCATATATGCACATTTAAAAGGATAATCATAGATAATGCACACGCCAGGGGTAACGTAGGCCCATGCAACACTTGTTGGAATAACTGAATTAGCGCAGTTCGCTGCCTTTGGAAAACTTTGCTTAACAAAAACTAGTTACGAAAACAATGTATAGCTACGGCTTCAGCTACAAGTGATGCCCCCAGTCACAGTTAGGTGAAGAAGAACACGCCCAGCCATATCTACATAAACATTTGCACTGCATTATGAACATTATGAAGTGATATTTGACATTCTGACGGGTACAAACACAGCTGTCGTCGTACGCGTGCTTCGGTGGAGGACATTACAGCTTGTCGCGTGCTTTAAAATGCGATTTTACTGCATGATCGTACGTTTGCATTCCACCTGAGGTGCAGAACCAAGTGAAAAGGTATCCTTCAAGCAGGGTTCAAGTTCAGACAGCGACGATGCTGCATAACTTCCAACAGTCAGTGTTTTAATGTCAATTTTAAAGCAACCTCTCTCCGATAAGAAACACTTTTTGTCAGAACGAAGTGCTTTGGATTTTCGTTAATTTGGCCGAACGAATTGCTTATTATTATTATATTTATTGTAGTTCCAGTACATATATTTAAGGAGGTGACATGATTGTGATCGCCTTTGGATGCAACGCAGCTTTTATAGCGTTTTCAGTTAACTGAAACGCATCACCCAATATATAAAGAAATTATGAAAAAGTATAGCGCGGTATGTGATTGACTCATATTTCCTGTCTAGGCCTATAACCGTATCACTTTTTGCAAGCGAGAGCATATTAGTCAGGATAACCACCGTGCTGTGTAAATAGGGGCGCGGCAGACCAAACCGCATCACCATGACTACAGAATCGGGGCGGGGTTAGATCATTAGCACACCTTGAGTTTCAGGTGTTGTTAATACCGCGTGTCACTGGCAGCGGGGCCCTCTTATTGGCTAAGCACTGCGTATGGCTAACTTTTCATCTGTATCCGGAGGACTTATGCTTGTATGTACAAGTTAATGTCAATACGCCAGCGTTGAAGTGCAAATCTACAAAAGTAAAGGTATCAGAGGTATGTACTATAGTATTTACTGTTAGTTGTCACTGTGTTGGAGTCTAATAGAAATGAGTGTGAATCTGTCAGGAGTTATTTTCTAGGAACAGCGTGAACTGACTTTTTGAAACAAAGCCCGTATGTGTCATTAGGCAGTATTTTAGTTGACGTGCTGTTCCTTATCTTGCTCACAGTGCTCATAGGGTAATTTACATTTCCACTAAGTTAAAATGTGTATTGCGTATCTGTGCGCGCATAAAGCTTTTGTTTGAAACTCTTTGCGTTTGCTGTTTAGTGGTCAAGACAGGCTGTAACCGCTTGTGGAAGTGCGATGGTTTTTAAAGTGTGGTCCGCGAACGATGGTTCTTCTACTGCTTACACTGATCATTTTTTTTTTTATCGTTTGTGGCAGGGAAC
Source organism: Chitala chitala (assembly GCA_025773905.1). Taxonomy (NCBI): domain Eukaryota; kingdom Metazoa; phylum Chordata; class Actinopteri; order Osteoglossiformes; family Notopteridae; genus Chitala; species Chitala chitala. The sequence goes on along the minus strand of JABJVR010000039.1, from coordinate 5,422,198 downwards.
TGAGGAATCCAGCAATCAGGCAGTTGTGCGTTTTTTAATCTTGTCATTATTATTTACTTCATGAATTAATGTCTAGTGGTTTATCTCAGTGAACACGTCTTTTCTCCTGTGCCTGCTAGTGGTCCAGAAAGTGCTAAGGTGTTCCACAACATCCAGGACATGGAGCTGAGGGAGGAATGGCAGGATGAAGACCTCCCCAGGTTAGAACTTGTGTGCTAGAAGGGCTCTTTCTTGATTCCCCTCTTTTGCGCATTACCGCGTCACCCTGTAGATATGTCCAAGGTACTAATGCTGTTTTCTGAAGATTCTGCAGAATTATGATAAACCAATTGTAGTAGTCATTATGTCTCAGTGTTGGTGTTTTGAAGACCCCCCCCCCCCTTCAGATGTCAATTGGTTTGATGAATTTTTGTATTGGCAAGCTCACTTTTGTCTCATTCACAGGATCAGATAATATTGAAGACCTTTTTCTTTTATGCTCTTGGATAAACACTGTTCAGTTAAAATATCGTTCAAAATTTTGGTGTGTGTGTGTGTGTGTGTGAGAGAGAGAGAGAACCTCTTTCAGATTGAGGCATGTTAATGTGATCCTGTTTGTAGGCCACTTCCAGAAGATGGACCACAGTCTCCAGCTGCAGATGAAGACAGACCTGGTAACCTGAACCCCCCCCCAGGTTATGTACTGTAGTGTTGAATCTGGTCCTGGCTAACCTATATCGAGTTAGCAGTTCTGGAATAGAAATTTATAGAAGTTACCATTAATCCTTCTCATGGATATGGGGACCCCCTTAAAAAAATTGTACATGATGCTCTTGGTTATGGACACATAAGGCGTCTTGTAGGAAGGTTATGTGTAACGGAGGTCTAGCCTGGACACACAGAATCTGCTTCCACTGCTAATGTTTACTGCTGTGTGGTCTTATGTGAGCAGACAGTGAAAAAAGTATAAATTATAATGTGAAACTTTAATGATTAGTGGACCTGCTGCTGAAAAGTTGTGCAATTGTGCTAATGCATTTGTTTATTCAAAATATCTGGACGTTTATACCCTGTTTGTAACGGTTTTGCTCATACTGTTTGTTGCTTTGTGTCAGTCCCCCCTGCAAGTTTAGCCCTGACAGGAAGTAACAGTAGGAAGAAGCGATTGGTAGCGCCAGCCCTGAGCCTGACGCTGGACCGCAGTGACTCCGCCCTCTCTGAAGACTTTGCCTCCGCTGCCCTCTCCCCTTCTCCCGATGAAGATGACATTGACGCAGAGCTGGACCTCAACCTGGATGCCATGGAGACGCCCTCGGACAGCGAGTCGATCACCTTTCCGGCGAGCATGGCTGACCTGGAGTGGGAGGGTAAGCCAGAATGAGCAGCTCTGGTGTCGTACATACTTGTTTGCGTTTGTGTACTTTATGATTACAAGCGCCGCTGTGCACTGGTTACACCGGCGTAGGTGTCGATTGCGGTATGAGCATGGTCTCTGTGTTAAGACGACCTGCCGCGGATGGGCCGGGTGCGGGGCGGAGCCTTGCGGTCCTCAGTGGTGGAAATTGGCAACCTGGAATTGGACCAGGTGGACAACCACGGGCTCAGGTGGCGCCGCTTCAACATCGGTGGGCAGGAGTGCCAAGTCAACATGACGGTGCTTGAGCCCTACCTGCAGGTGCTCTCTCATGGAGGTGAGTTTGATTTAGGGACCAGGCTGTGCTGCGGTTCAGATGCATGCTGGGAAATGGGCCTGAAGGCTAGCTGGAAACACAAGCATCCTCTGGACTGCTCGTGAAAAATTGTTGAAACTGTTTTATTTTATTATGCATGTACTAACAGCCTTTGTCAATGACTTAAACTGTATCTGGCTGCAGGTTACTATGGCGATGGAACAAGTGCAATTATTGTGTTCTCCTCCTGCTACCTTCCGGAGAACACCATCAAGAACTACCAGTACGTCATGGATAACCTTTTCAGGTAGTGTTGGAGCTCCAACGGAGTGACCAGACTTCAGACTGGTGTGACTGCTAGGTTTTCTTTTGATGATGAAGCTGACAACCCCCTGCGATGTATCTGTATTGCAGCAATCATTGTAGCGCCTTTCCTGACTGTACTTATTAGTTTAAATGTATATGGGATCGTCCCACTTTTTCACCTCTGTGGGTTGGCAGAGCACATCATTGCACGTTCTGAGCCGGTCTGCCGGTTCTGCCTCAGGTATATTGTGGGCACCCTAGACCTGATGGTGTCTGAGAACTACGTCATGGTGTACCTGTGTGGAATGGCCCCGCGCAGCAAGATGCCCAACATCAAGTGGCTGCGTCAGTGCTACACAACTATTGACAGGAGGTGAGGCAACATCCGGTAGTGCTCATATGAGGGCCGGAGCCTTGGAGAATGGGTTCATGATGTCTGTTCTAGTTTCACCCACAATAGTACATCTTTTATTTTTGTGTTTTGTTTTGTACAAACGAACAACATTGCCTGTACTGTAATATCGTGTCACTTTATTTGGTGAAGATGCAATTTTGCTAAGTGGCCACAAGGTGGGGCTCAATGAACTTTTTGTTTTTTTTTTTTTTGTTTTTTTTTCTCTCCTTCTCTGCTTTGTCGTTGTCTATTACTCAGCCTGATAAATTTTGTGGGGGGCAGGGGTGTAGTGAATGGTCCTGTGGATTTCTCTGCTCTGTACCCACTCAGGTCTATGAAATATGTCATGAATCTTGCAGTACATATATAAATGACACTGATATGAGTCAATTGCAAGTGCTTCATGGGATTCCTCAGATGTGGATCTTGGCACTGGTGTTGCTGTCAGGGTTTATTTTCCATCCTGTTCTTTAATAGAAATTGTAGCACCCCTTGTAACGATCTTGTGCGCATATATTTTACAATCTGAGTACTATGGACTTTATTGCCAGGCGAGCTTTTATGTGCAAGTTGGAGCAAGTTGTCATCAAAAATAGCTGTAGGTAGAAGCTATCTATATATTTTATGCAATTTTATATTTGTATGTAGGCATGTCTGCTTTAAGTCTGCAGCTGCCCTAGTGATCTGACTCATTTAAAATATGCCACTGACTGTATATGAGTCACAAGCTGTCCCTTGGGGTGTGGGAGTTTCTTCCTAAATTGCGCCTGGACATTTTGTAAGTTTCCAGTACCCTCTTGAACATGCTGAGGCAATGACTAACCTCCCCCCATTACACTGTTTTTACATTATTGCTCTCTAGGTAATCTTACAGAAGCCCTCTATTACCTAGTGTTGTTTCTATTAGGGGAAAATATTAATGTCGGGATATCCTTTTAAATAGGAGTCTTTTTAATTACTTTGGACTCTGTGGGCTTTTTCTTCCCTTCCTGAAAATATGGGATGACTGTTAAACCCATGCAGACGGTGAACTGGCTGCCTTAGCGGTCTTCTACAGATGACTCAAGCAACATTAAGTGTTGTTCACCTTCTACCAGCTGGTCCTAGAGGGCCGCAGTCCAGCAGGTATTCTGTATCTTTAACAGAGGAGTGTGGGTTTTTTTTTTTCTTTTTCTCCAAGGGGAATTTTATAAACTGTGACTGCAGTGGTTTATAATGTTTCAGCTTGGAGAACGTGGGACTTTCTTTAAGGCACCAGCGATGCATCCTTCTCCCAGACATCCTGTTTTTGTTCCGTTCTTTCTTCCCAGGCTGAGGAAAAACCTGAAAACTCTGTTTGTGGTTCACCCTGTGTGGTACATCCGGGCCCTGATCACCATCATCAAACCATTCGTCAGGTAAGCGGGACACATGGGCTCACCAAGGCTCCAGAGTCCAGCCACACTTCATGTTCTCGGGGATTCCCCCTCTCCCTACAATAAGGTGAACTAATGAGGTGTTGCAAAAGCTTGCCTCACTGCAGTGATGTCATTTAAGGGGGCTGGGCCACTGTAGACAAGGACAGCAGGTTTCCTTTGCTCACCTCCGCTCTGCTCCAACAGTGCGAAATTCAGCCGAAAGATCCGCCTCGTCCACAGCCTGCAGGAGCTGTCCCGTCTCCTTCCTACGGAACGTGTGCACATCCCGGACTGCATCCGACGGTGCGTGCCCCCCCACCACCACCACCATTCCACTGGTGAAAATTACCTTTCCAGAGTCTGTTAATGGGGAAAGTAGAGGCTCTGGTTTTGATACAAATTGACATTGGTTAAGGGAAGGCTGCAATGTGGATCAGCCGTGTGTGTGTGTGTGTGTGTGTGTGTGTGTGTGTGTGTGTGTGTGTGTGTGTTGCTCCTGTTATTACATTCCTGGTGACGTTTCTCTTGCACACAATGCATGTTGTTCATAGTGTGTTAAACATGGTTATAAAGGTGGACTTCTGGGTGTGTGTCTGTGTAGTTCTAAAACGTGACTTTTTGCTCCATTTACGGGTTGCAGGTATGACGAGAGGTTGAACATGTAGTGTGGACTAGTGCTGACTGAGGGGTCAAAGGGAGCTGGACCCAACACCCTCCGGCCTGCTTCCTTTACCCCAAGCTTGGCACAAACAAAAGTGCCTCAGACTGCCCTCTACCAGTCCTCAAACGGAGTGCTTCAGGAGCCGGGACTATCCCTGGAACCGGACTTTTTTTTTTGTCACCATGGCAACTGTCCGTCTGCATATTCTCCGTCACGGTGAACAGGGATTGAGTCGTGGCAGGGCTGTAGTGTAATAATTCCATGTTTTATGGGTTAACTGGTGCTTTTGGGGTGTCTAGAGACACGTACCAAATATCTTTAAATACTGCTGTGCAAAAGTGGGAGTTTTCCATTGTTGGGAACAATGGATGTTTAAAGTAACTTTTTGATTTTAATCTATTTGTACCAGATTTCACTTTTTGTATATAGTATATGAACTTGTTCTTTTACTTCGTTAATGGTATATGGTGTTCAAATATTTATTACGGTTGTGTTAATAATTTCAGAAACATTTTCTAGCGACATAATAAAGTGCTTTTTTGTGGCTGTCTGGCACACTGAACAAAAATGTGATTGCATTCCTTCGGTGCTAAGATCCCCTGGTTTGAGGCGGCCGATGTTGTCCGTGTGCAGGTGTGGGCGGGCCATGGCGGATCACTACAGGGCTGTGCTGTTCACCGTGGGGCTGGGTCATGGGTGAATGGTTGGGTAATGGGCAGGCAGGGTGCCAGGCACAGGTAGACTTCCTAAATTCTTGCCAGTGGAGATGCTGGTTGCTGTTGTAAGGATCTCAGGTTCAAGATCCCCCTGCCCCAATGTGTACTTTGAAATGTCTGGCATGCAGACATGGTAAATGATTAAAACTTGCTTAAACAGGAGCAGTGATTTAAGGTATTAAAAGATGAGTTCTACCAAAATTAAGAAACAACATACATAAGGCCTGGTTATGCTTTTAAAATTCTTTATAAAAATGAAAACTTGTTGAGGATTGACAAAGTGATTACAGGGGAAAAAGTCAATGTTTCAGACTGAGGTTAAATTAAAAGCAGAACAGAAACCTGTATTCACTGTGGCCCTCTAGGACTGGGGTTTAGAAACTTTTCGTAAAAGGGGTGGAAAGGTCAAAAAAGAGGCCATTACTTAATCTAATTTGTACAGCACCTGGTATGATTTAAATGTTTTAACTGTATGGGGGGGGGGGGCGGTGCTGTGAGAGGGTCATGGCTTTACTAGTAGAGGAGATTAGTCTCAAAGTATGGCTGCTCCTGGTACATCTGACCTGGGACACTAGACTGTTTTTCTGGAGCCCCCAGTGGCAAGGGAGGTGTCTGGCACGCACCTCTTTCCACTGCGTCCATTAGTGTGTAATGGAGGAACAGAGGGCGTCGGGGCACGGGTCTGCGGGGCTGTATGTGACCGAGTCAGACTCTGAGGAAGTCCGCTCTGACAGCTACGGGAAGCACGGTTGCCATGGGGCGCAGTTATTATTGTATGCGTTCTACGCATAAACAGGAACAGAGAAGTGTCTTAAGGTCATTTAAAATATTTGCCCCCACCACCACCAAATTATCACTAACCAAAACTGCCCAAAGCTTTTCAGCAGCGGTTTTGAGTACAGAATGAACAAGATCCTTGTAATTGACCAGTTTTGTCTTTTTGTGGTGTGTGTGGCACGTGCTATTGCCCATTAACTTAAACCCGTTATGTTGGTATAATGTCCTAGTGTGGTCAGTTAAGTCTTACATACCTAAGCTGGTTCCTTGTAAATGACAGATTTTTAAGTCCCCCCCGTCAACATTTATATCTTCTCTGTGCAACAAAAACTGTAAAAGTGGTGGAAAGAAATTTTACCTTGTAGCAGTGCTTCTACACGATACATTCTAGCGCTGATCAATTAGCTCGGTGAAGATGGAATAGTAGACATGTAAATAAATTTCAGATCCCCAGCCCCCACCTGCCCACTAGACCAGATGATATAACAACTTGTAGGTACCTGGTACTTAGGCCTGAACACCTTTTCCCCCACAAACAGTAGACTGGAGTCAAAACCTTGGCATTGCAGTGGGTTTTTTAGACTATAATTCCCTTAGTGAAATGATCATTTGGAATGCAAGTCATGTGATGTCTGCTTTCAGCTGCCGGTCTGAACATTGCAGAACATGCTGCTACAGCCCCTGTGATCACATTCGATTTTCTGCCCTTCCACCAGCTACTGCGAGTAAAAACACCCGTTGCGATTTGGGACTTTGTATTCTGCTTGAGGTGGCAGGGCAGCGTTCGTGTTGTAGTTAGGGTGAGACACAAGTGTGGGGCCAGGTGCCGACGTCTTGTTCAAATCAACATGGAACAACGGGGACAACAAAGATATTTATTGGAAGCGCTCTGCTCACATCCACGTGATTTGTAAAAACAGCCAGGGCTGGTACATTCACAACTTGTAGACTAAAGTGTCACCATAACACCTTTCAAGCCAACCGTCACAGGGGAAAGCAAATTGTTAAATAAGCACTTGGGCCACAAACGCAGTTAAGATACAAACCATGCTCCCATACACACGCATGGGGCGCAAATCCCCCCAACCCCCTTCCCCAACACACAGACATGAGGAGGAGGGCTCACAAATTTCAAACATAAATATCTGGTACACAAAGCCATGACATCCCTAACACGGCTGTTCTCTGGTCAGTAAAGGTCAAGAGAGACAGTATTGGGAATGGAAATCAGGTGAAAACAGTTATAAGTAACGTCAGCACAATTTAAAGCAATTAGTGACAACCATAGCTGGTGAGTGGTCTCTGCCCACTGGCCTGTAGCCTCTTTCACTCTCTCACACAGACACACACACACACACTGAATTAAAAACAACAGGACAGAAAACAATTGTACAGCAAATCTCTAATATATAAAATATCCAGGAATGCTTCAGTTAGGTAACAGATAAGGCAGAAAAGGTCCGGTTCTCTTGGCAGTCATATCCCTGAGCTGCCCTCGGGAGACGCAAAAAGTCCCGTGGGAGTCCTGGCGCCACGGGTTTTGGTAGGTTTAATGTGGAATGTGCAGTGAAGTCCAGGGAAATCCGATGCGTTTCCAGTGACACTTGCACACGGTTCTTCATTCCTCAAAGTAAACGACCAAACGTGGGACGTTGTGCACACAGAAGACTTGCACACTTACAGAGCTGAACTCTGAGGACATCAAGGGGAGAACGCTGGTGCCTGACCAGTTCCAGAACATCTGCGGACGAGCTGGTTTCCGTCAAACCCGAGGTGAGCATGTCTCAGGTTCTCATTCAAACAAGCAACTCTGGTCCTTGAGCAGAAAAACATCTTCACAAAGCCCTTGGTGGGGGGGGAATTTTTTTTTTTTTTTTTAGATGTTTTCATCTGGCAGAGTCAGGGACATGAAAAGAAGGGGGGGGGGGCAAAGACCCTGTAGCCTCTGGAGAAACATCTGAGGAATTAATGTAGTTGGTTAAAGCATCTAGGACAGTGAAACAACCTGTTAGGTCAATGAATTGTTAGGCCAAGCATCAGTCAGAGAAACATCTGTAATGACACCAAAGCAGCTGTTTGGGGTTAACACTTATGCACTGCTAACATGACAACTCCACGTACACATGGGACCACTGACCTAACCATGCAGTATTTCTGCAGAACACTTGAAACACATTTTGTGGGTGAAATACTGTAAATGTGTCTGGACAGTGCCTCACAGAAGTAAGGAATAAGACTGGGTGTAAAACCACCCTGTCTATAACAGCAGTAATTAATAGCAATTATTTAAATGCATCTAGGAAAAGATTATACACTTTTACTAAAACGGCTGCTCAACACCTGCACCCCCCCCACCCATACTTGCGCACAAACATTGTCTGAAAAACAGATTGCACACCACAAATTATATCCTTGCTGAGCTGCAGTAAAGTGGGAATTCCAGGACGTTCAGACGATCCAAAAGGAACAGGGGCTTCTAAAATGGGAAACTCCACATTTTCATCTAGTGGAAAAAAACTCCTCCGCTTGTCACACACTCCAATACAATATATATATAT
>JABJVR010000039.1:5388092-5410056 GCA_025773905.1 Chitala chitala | reverse complement strand
AAAGGCATACATACATATTCTATAGTAGTCCACAATGTGCTTAAAAATGTCCCTCGTCGTAAAAAGAAAAACTGATAAAAGGTTTAATGCACGTCTGAGACATGTTCTTCTTGAGATATCTCGCAGAAATTTTCGGGAAGTGGGACCTTCCAGGTTGCCAAGTGCTTTGTCCAAAATGGATGGAGGGGGCTGGGTCAGAAGAACACATGCCAACTAGATGTTCTTCTTAAAAGAGAAAGAAAAAAAAAAATAATAATCAAACCTTGAGTAGTAGAACTCAGATGAATACATAAACCCAATGTTTGGTGTATTATAGGCCGTCACCAATTGAAATTGTGTATGATGAGGCCTGAGAAATTACTAAATATTAAACAGTGTCCACTGGGTCAAGGCAGGCCCTGTTCTCTGTGCTCATAATAGATAAAACAGAGTAAGTATCTTGTTAGATTTAGCCAAAATCCCAACAGTGCCTTAATGCCCTTGTAGACTCACTCAGCTAAATATTGACTCGTTGTGTTGCACTGACAACGTGTGCGGAGACGTTAAAAAAAAAGCACTGGTGCATTGAGGTGGTTAGCAGCACACCTGTTCCTACCTGAAGGCTGTGGAGGAAACGCTTCTCCGACTATAGGAAGCTGCCACGCCCATTGGCACTCTGACCCTTCGACCTCATCTGTTCCTGGACAGAGCCGGACTGCAGACAGAAAAGGCAAGCAGGACATCAGACTGCGACAAAAACTACCATGGGAAAGAGACTTAAATGCACCGGCAAGACGCCTTTACACTTAGATGGTACAATGACTGTACAAAGCATCACTTTTCTATGACACTCCATTTAAAAAAAACAGCATGTAAAGATGGCAAAATAAAATCGCTACAACGGTAGCTTTCCACAGCTCTTGTGCCTTTCATAAAAACGTTGCATATCTAAGGTTACGCCACCCGGTTCAGTAATGGAACGTTAACTGGCATGTTTTGAAACACAGGTGCAAGATCTGAAGGTTGTGAAACACTCTTCTCTGCCAAGTTAACTGCACCACCCTCTTCATGAAAACACAAAAAAATGACAAAAAAAGAAACAAGCCGTGCAAGACAGACAGACACACACACACACACACACACACACACACACACACACACACACACACACACACACACACACACACACACACACACACCTGTCTCAATCACTTACAACTGTTACACAATACGTAAACATTTTAAACACCAACTAGTTTTGTGACAGTTGTTCAGAATATTCTGCGTAGACGGTGGTCAGTTCAGGATGTTTTTTTTCACCCTGAAAAGCGTGAAAATTGTATACAAGCGTTATGCTTGTGAAACATCTAAATGTTGACCTGTGTTTTTGGCTTTCTGCAGGGAGCCTGCAAACCAGAGCTGGACACCCCTGAACAGGCACCTGGTGGTGGTCTAAATAGTGAAGACCGAGGTCCGTTGTGCGAGTCCACTGGGTTTAGTTTAACGAGCACAAGGATATTAATGAAACGACACTCAACCTGCTGCGGCTCAGGCTGGTCATAGAGCCCAGGTGTAAGTGAGCAGGAAGACTGGGATCCAGCTCCAAGCACAGGTGAACCCTAACATCTGTCACTACGGTACCAAGACCAGCACAGAAACTACACCAAACAGCTGCTCCGGTATGCACTACAATATCCATTTATACCAACAGAGCCCATTGATCAGTAGCAAAGATGAGCTCAGGGTAATGAGGAAGACCCAGAGGCCGAAAGGGCATTTTCACATTCCACAAATGTGAAGAGTAACATGACAAAGCAGTCTAGATTATCGTCAAGCTCACTGGACCTGAAACGGTACACCACTCCAGCAGCTCGTCCATCGGCAGCAACGTGCATGCAACATGCAGAGAGGAGACCGGCCATCGTCTGAGAACGGAATAACAGCTCTGGTTATACCCCACTGCACTAAGCTTGCCGCGCCCTGGCAGCCACGGCTAAATGTATATCCAGATGCTTTTAGCTGGCAGACTGAGGGATGTACAGAGCACATGGCACAGGAGGAGAGGAACTGCTCAGCATGCAGGAAGGAGAGGTGCAATATGGGACAGGAAGGCATGCAGTGATGACACCTCATGTTTGAGTATCATAATTAAGGTCAACGGTAAAACAGCTGGTCCCCAATTTGAGGTTCAATGACGTACCGCTTTAAGACAGCGGAAAGGCCTGTCACAAAGCCGAGGCCATCTGAAAATCCCTAGGGATGTGGGGGGGAGCGGGTGTTTACTTTGAGGCCAAGACTGGCAGACACTCCCCTATCAGTGTCTGAGTCAGAGCGAAGGCGGGGCTTCTGTCGCTTCGCCTGGCAGGAGTGAGGCGGGACACAGCGAGCCTGTCGGCCTCAGAGCTGCACATCCACGAATTTCTGAGGGAGACTTTTCAGTGCAGACGCTTCACTGAGGTCAGCCGCGGGGTTAAGTACAGAGGGGGACAGGTACCACGGGAGAAGGAGAGATGGAGAGACAGAGAGAGAACAGCCAGCTTCAAGCTGATCAGATCTCCTTTTATAACTCAGAAAATAAAACTAAAATTATACTGGTCTGTCAGGACAAAGAAACTGTAATGTAATGTGCATGCAGCTAATCTTTTAATTCTCATATGCAATGGCACATAAACGTACAACACAAAATGTTTCTCCCTTCAAAAACAGTCACTAGCAACATTACAGTGTACGTTCTGAAACTGAAACCAAGCTGAGGACAGACACTACACTTTTCAAGTGTATCACTGACATGTGATCAAGTCAGACAAAACAAGAGCAGCAGGGTCATACAGCCAGAAAGGACACCGCAAAGCTGGGCCATCCCATGACACCCCCCACCCTCTCCCAATCATATCATTCTCCATGGGGGGGGGGGGCACATCTCATGACACGCATCACTTCTTAGCAGGCATTTTTGTTGTGTGAATTTTGAAAAGATGTTTGGAATTGTACAGGTTTGCATTTCGGGAGAAACGGTTCAATTTGTGAAGACCCCACTTCACCACATGCAGCCGGGCAAAACGAATGGCACGTCACCATGACAACTGGCACCTGAAGCTCAGCTCCACCCTCCTGAACTGGGGACTGGACCTCATGAACAATGAGCTCTCTGGGCAACGAAGGTGATGACTAGGTACAGCACAATCACATTGCGATGTTACCACGGAGACCAGAGTAAAGCTGCTCACATGTAGCTTGCGTGTCGACATTTTCACCATTTAACACATGTGACCATTCACAAGATTCACTTGAGAAAGAGAATCAGAGCTATTATGCCAAATGATTCAGCAGACCTGACTAGTCCCCAGCTGTAAACCACAAAACCTATGATTAAAAAAAATAATAAAAAAAAAAAAGCTTCCTCCTTCCACCTGTAGATGGCAGCACCTCTACCCATTCCCTGCTCCTTACCGGGGGTAGCCCTTCCGTCATCTCCCCTGAGCCGATGTGTGTCAGGTGTACGAAATTCATGGGCTCCCCAATCATGCTGCGGTCAATCTTCCTCCTCCTCTTCTTCTGAAACAAGATGCAAAGCTCACTATTAAACCCACACAGTGTGTTTCAAGACAATTAAATCTTGTACAACTCTGTTTTCTTGGCAGCTTTTTCTTAGTACCACTTTCTTAGATTTAAAAAGTTAAAAGGGAAAGAAAAGGCACTTAGGTGAGCATTAAGGTCAGACAAGGTGCATCATTTTCGTCCCCCCCGGGCGTATCAGTCAGCAGTGCCCGCTGAAGACAGGTTAGCCAGCGGCTAATCGTACCCTATCCGTTGCTGCCTTTGTCCAGGTAGGGCCTGTCCTCACACGTCTGCCCACACCCATCACTGGGCGAGGCACACACACCTGAGATCATCTCTCAAACTCAACTCCTCCACTGACCACGTCGCTCGCAGCCCAGACACGGGCGTGTTGTGGGATTTTAACTGAATTCAATGAGCACTAGCAGTGGAGCTCGCTCAGACAGCGGAGCTCGCTCAGACACGCAGACAAAGTGAACAGGCGAATAAAATCTGAGTCGCTCACACGCTGTCTGATATTCTAAATAACAGCGGGATTGCCGCATGGCGAACAGCTACTTTCTGGTCCAGATGAGGCTCTAGGACATTCCTCGAGAAGAACTGGCATGTGATACCGGAGTCACACGAGAACAAAGCTCCCCACGAGGTCACACCAAAGATGGTCACCTTTCCAAAAGGACACTAAACACAGCCCTTGTGTGCTTGGAAATGACCTGCGTTTTGTGTGCTTTTCAGAATAAAAAGGAGCTACATTACCGCAGCCTACGGAATTCCACACAACAGAACAAACGCAGGCCTAAAATAAGGACAAACAGTATGGGAAGGGGGAGGTGGGGGGGGGCACCAGTTCACTTCCTCTCTCCTGAGGCCCACTTCATTGTTGACGAGACAGTTGCACAACTAAATCCTCGGTGAGAACTTTGGACGCAACAGGCAGTGTACACAGGAGGGCAAGAACTTTGTGTGCTGATGTGGAGGTAACACGGGGGGGTGTGGGGGGGCACCAGGGCTCTACATCCTTTATCGTCTGGTGCCAGGGCGAGCAACGCGCACGCGTGCAGGACAAACAGAACGAGTAAACAGACATGAGGAACACACCATGTGCCAGACAGCGACATGGTTCCTGTGGAAGGTTCCGCAAAAATACTGCGACCGTAACAGCCTCAAGCAAACATCTTGTCAACAGCACCGTCATAGTGTGTGGGTGGAGGGGGGGGGGTCTAACTTAAGCTTTTAAATAATCTTGCAAACAGTTTACAGAAAAAGGGGGTCCAGGAGAAAGATGGCTTGTGTGAGTGCATGTACACACACGTTCGACATTCTAACTTCATCTGTCGTGTTCAGAACTGCTGTCTCACATCATGTGCCAACACTGAGTGACACTTCTCCTTTTAGTCTGCGTAAACATTTCTCACACGAGCCTGTTTCACAGCGAACAGACATCACCAGTGTGACGGCCAGGCACCATCGTCCCGTCAAAACATGACAAAGGCACCTTGTTACCAATGCTCGTTGTGCAACCAGAGGGGAGGGCCGACCCAAAAGAACGGCGCTGTCATTGTAGTTACAGCCAGCCGCCCGCCGGCTCGTGTGTAAACGCACGCGCAGACAAGCTGCAAGGTGGGTTACTGTGGTTACTGCCCTGAGAACTGATCTCACCGGCGGGGGTTTGGCCACCACGCAGCAGCCCATCTTGTGCCAGAATTCGCTCATGCCTTCACTCCTCTGCTGTGCCTCCTGGCTCGCAGTCGCCGCCCTGCAGAACGATGAAGGCACAGCGGACGGCTGACTCCTTTGGTCTTGGTGCATGCAGAGCTGTCAGGTGTCCCTCTGGACAAAGTTCCTGCCCCAGCCTGTGGTGGGGTTCGGCGATTCCCTCAAAGCCGATGAAGCCGACGTTCTGTGGAACTGCTGCTTTGAAGCTCCTGTGAAAAGAGAAACCGAAAAACGGGTGAGGTCGGATACCTTGTGTCAGACAGAGGCATTCTCACCACGACACTACAAACACAGCTACAGGTACGCATATTCACGCATCACGCATTCTCATCTTCACTAAACGAGGCGGGGGGGTGTGAAGGCTGAGCACATCCTAGTAATTGTAGGACAAGTAAGTGCCAACACCCCTGTATGGAGCCTTCTCCTGGCAGGGACAGGAGGACTGGTCCCCACAGCCAGTACGTACAACTCACAAAAAACACAAACAGCCTTTGGGCGTTTCGCCCCCTCTCCCCCACCTATAAAAGACACAGGAAGCCAGCAAAAACGTCAGCCTTGATGTTTTCTGTTGCTCTCATATGAGAGGAAAGGCTTTACTCACTACATTAATGCAGTAATTACAAGCCAGCATGAATGCCTTGTTTATTTAAAACACAATTTCACTCCTTGTTTTTGAGAAGTTCTGCACCTTCGCAGACAGACTGGACTGTAGTTCAACCTCTCCCCCCTGGCTCCTCGACCTCATTTAAAACAGAACCGAAAGCATGTGTGCGAGGGGGGGGTCTGCCAAGCTTGTTTACTTCTCATGCTCTCTTGGGATTTCAGTGGGCACAGCGAAATACAGAATATGTGTGTGTGTGTGTGTGTGGGGGGGGGGGGCAGGGCTTTCTGAGACATGTGCAGCAGTGTAACAGGTGAGTGAGATGACAAGGTAAGGCTACATCCACACATGTGAAGATAGGATCGCCCACACCAGTCTGCCAAACACTCTCCATGTCACACCTCTAACTCACAAAACACAAGGCAACCTTTGGTATGCAAGTATTTACTGCTAATTTATCGCTGCTGCCAGTATACAGCATTTAGACAAAATGTTTATTATGGTAGACATTATCCAACCCAGCCTGCTTTGAGCAGCTGGATAGATGCTGGCCCATCTAACACCCTCCACAGATCTGCCCAGAGGACAAGCTGCTTCTCTCCAAAGGGACGTCGGGAACAGTCAGAGGTGCTCAGGCAGGTGGGGGTCTTTTCCAAAGGCTGCAGGAGAGCAACGGTAATGACAGTGGCACATGCTGGCAGGTCGGGACCTAAACACAGGCCTAAAGGCCGACTGGCTGACTGTACACCCGTCAACACAACTCGCTGAGGTAGCCAGAACACTAGCAGGAAAGAGGCCTAAACAACAAACTCAAACTGCCTGTTCAGCAGCAACCCAAAGATTTGGGCTTTCAGCGACACTGACATCTTCGTCACCATGGTTAACAGCACCGAGAGGAAGCAGGAGACCCATTATTCCACTCGTCATTTCCTCGAATTTGCCCCAATCCTGGGGTTTCTCCTCCACACCACATTATGACACAGAAATTTCCGGCAACGTTCTGGCATATACGGGCATGCAAGCGATACCACAAACGAGACCATCTCAGTGTTCAGAGATGACAAACCTTTAAATTCTCTTACTCAGCAATCTCCCACGTCGATCGGATCGTGGCGGGTGGGGGGGGGGGCATGGGTGCTCTCGCCCTGTGATCCAGCAGTAATATAAACTGCCCATCTTCAAGCTAAACCAAAGCCCTTGGAAGAAAAGTCTCTTATGCAAGGTTACCACGAATTTCTCTCCATTCCCAAATTCCAACATCCAGTCAAAACTGCCAGGGCCTCTATACCCTTAAATGTTAACTCTCAGAATAGTATTTTAAACTGTATATCACTGTATACTATATTAAGTCCGTACATTAAACAGTGTTTGTGACAAAATCAGGCCTACAGGTTTAAATCTCAGTAACTTGAAGGCCAAGGGTTAAAACAATTAATTTATTGCCCCCCACCACCCTCACATGCAGGCAAATTTTTTATTATTTTTTTTTGATTATTTGTGAAATTAACAAGAGATCCTTTCACCGTCTCCTGCTGAAGATGGTGTGTGCACAGCTCCAGAGCAGCCTCTCAAACCCTCGCGTGGCCCAGACTTCCTAGCACAGGGCCTTATCTGGCTTCCTGTGGGGGCAGCAGGCCCCCCAGAGCCCGGTGCCCACAAGAGTAAAAAGCCACACCCACTGTGGTGACAAGCCCCATCCTGTCACACTGGCCTTACCCGCTTAAGTGCTATGGTCCAGCGTTTGTAGCAAACCCCACACACACACACACACACACACACACACACACACACACACACACACACACACACACACACACACACACACAAAACAGGGGTGGGGAAGGTGGCTTTCCTCCTAGACGCAAACATAAATTTACAGGTGCAGCGTTACCCCTTGAATTATGTTAGGATGTCACACAGAAGTTACATTCAGATCAGACCACTTCCTACATGTTCAAAGGAAATTGTTTTACATGCAGCTTGAATGGAAACGGCCAGACCCTTTGTTTTCCAGAATGTTCACTCCCCCCCACCTACCAGTGCTGTTATTTCTGTAAGATTTGCAATTTCTTCTGTAAAGCGCTTTGAGGCACCTTGTTGTAAAAGGTGCTATATAAAAATAAATGGTATTGAATTGAATTTATACAAGGGGCCTACTAGAGTACAAGTTAGGCCTTTGGTTTAGAAATGTTCACCATTGTTCAAATTAAGATCAAAATTCACCATAATGTGAAATTGTTTCCATTTAAATCAGTGTAGTCAGATCTTAAACAGAGCATTTCCTGCATTTCGGTAACCTCATTAAGGCCGTGATCTCCCTATTTCTAATCCTCACATTCCCATGAATTATTAGTTTTAATAAAAATTATGCGCAAACAGTATGAAATGGTCATATAACAGCACACTGGTACCGTGTGGCACTAACTAATACTATAAACACAAGAACAGAACCTCAGCAGGCTGGTACAGTAAACACAGACTCCAGAGTTTAACAGTACACAATTTCAGTGGGATTCCCCTTTAAGTACACAAAGGAACACTAACATTTCAGACCACCTCAGGCTGTCCCATTATCAGACAAAAGTATCTAAAAAAAAAAAAAAAAAAGTAATTTTATCAAAATTTGAAGCGCTGAACAATGCTCCTGAACATATCCGAGAGGAATGCAGAGGATGTTAAAGGTCCTACATAAAAGCACAAATGAGCTACATAAAAGCACAAATGAGCTTAGCTGTGGTCTCCAAGCAACAAAACTGCAACTATGGCAAGAGAACACAGCCTGTGACACATCAAATATAATGGAAGACTGAATAGCACTGCAAACAGACACTGACAAGCAAACGCAAACATGTTCTAGTAGGACAACTCTGCTAATGAATATTCATGACTTCGATGACATTACCGCCTACTCAGGTAAGGAAAGACCTGGCATGTAGGAATGAGAAGTAACCACACTCTGCCTTCAACAATTGCACAGAAACTATGGGATACAGCTCTGTCACTTTAATGTAAGCTGCCCAACCAGTGACCTAGAGTGGTTTAAATCAGCTGGAGGTTGGTTGTGGCACGAGGGACGGGGGTGGAGATCCTTAGAGGGAAGAGTCACAATGGAGGCTTTTCAAACAGTTCAAACTTTCCAGCTGTTGAAACGTCCTGCAAGTTGCACGTGGCCATTTGACATCCCGCTCCGAGAACAGGGCTGCTCTTTGACAAACGATCGTCTGACCTCCTGAGGTTGAGCAGAGCACCGCAGAAAGAAAGTGCTGTCACAAGAAACCCATTCCTGCAGCCTCGCCTTGTCAAAATGGCAGATCTGCATGGTCACCCTGCCGATGTACAAGTCCCTGGTGATTAAAGTCATCTGACAATAAATAAATAAATTGCAAGTCCTGTGTCCATTTAAAAAATATATGACAGAATGTCACACTTATGATGCAACTCCTGCATCGTACCACAATCCTCACAATACTTACAAACACTCTTAGGCAACATTGTAGTAAGAACAAAAGGCTGGATTGCATTTCTATACAGACCGAGGAGGTTCCGATTGTCAGCACTATGGACCACACCTCAACCCAGATAACATGCCAGACACCAGATTAAAAACTGAAAAAAAACACATCTTAGCCATTCATCATGCACGAAGGGGTTAAAACGCATAGCCTAGAACTTAATGACACAATGCTACGGTGATGTCTCTGAGTCAGCGCGAGAAGTGGCCCTAAAAAGGAAAAAGGCTCTTACCAGCCCTCACAAGGAAGCCATGGTCACAAAGCCGCTGCCAGAAACCCCAGAAATAACCTTCCAGCTCAGCTGTCTACCTACCGTCCTGTTTACAGTTCAATAAACACCCGCGTACACGCGAAGTCTGTTACAAAGTGTAACATCTAACGCTGTAATGCGTGAACATATAAAACCGTAACAATGACACAGTTATACTGGACATTAACAATCTGCCAAACTTCACAGCACCAAAAACCTGTGACAAGCACTAAGATACGGTCTATACCGAGAACCAGACGGGTTCACCCAAGCTACATCTAAACATCAAATGAATTGCATATGGATAGTTACATTCCCATCAGTCCGTTTGCTTCTCGTGAAATACACTTGAATTTTCCATTATAACATGCGTAGATGACAGAGCAAACCAAGTGAAAGAGACAAGATGTTAATGATACTCCCTTTGTAGTTACATTTATGTACAGTGTATTTTAAAATAGTCATGCACAATATCTGAATTTTAAGTCTTAGAGACGCAGACGCAACCCCCCCCCTCCCATCAAACCCATGAACAGCTCTGTTGCTTACTTCTCCTCTAGGATTAATTACGGTTTGTGTTTCCACTGCTTTATATATAACCGGTATAAAACGGATCCGAACAAAGTGAACTTTCCCACGTGTAAACTGAACTGCTATGGAGACGCTGCCAAAGTGGCTAAATTATCGGCTCAACTCGTGGATGTCATTAATATTTACTATAAAACATGAATTTACCCGTAACAAATTACTGAGCAATTTCGTGGAGGGGGCTATAACTCAAAAACATAAATGAAATACAACATCCATCTAATTAACCACGGACCATATTTACAGTCTCTCTTATTACAGAGAACCACAATTGCCGGTAGTATAAAATGTCCCTATATGGTAAAGCAAATTTTAGTTTCAAAGCACCGTCTCATCTAATGTAATAACTACAAAACTGCGTGCCCATCGTCTGGCTTTCGCATTCAGTTTTGTAAGCGGAAAAAACTGAGCGCTACTTAAACACTCATTAACGTCTAACGATTTTATAACGACCTACTTAACTATAGAGTCTTAACAACTGAGGTCACATTAATGTATGGGGAAAAAAAGGCTTACCGATTTAAGTAATTAAAGAAGTGCAGTGTTGAGATCTGTTATGTCCAGGTCTTTGTGAAAAACAGTATTCCGTGAGAAAGTTATAAGTAAGTTACAGATGAGCGCGCTCAACACGGGAGCGCCGCACCATGGGAGCGCGCTGCGCGTCTCAGTGTAACTCACCTCCGTCCTTATCGCGTCCAGCGCTTTAAAGTGTGGGAAAATCCGCACAAAAGCTATACTGTTCTGAAAGCATACCGTAGAACCGCCGGCTTGAAGCTCCCCTGGAGGTTCAGAGGTGTGGTTCCCAGTTTTCAATCAGGAAACGGTTTAAAAACCTTTTCATGCAGCAACATTTTCATCGTAAAGCTGAGCAGCGCCCCTAACGGTGTGAAAACGCACTGCCCATGCGAACAAGCTCATAATGGACATTTTATGCTCAACTGAAAGGTTGAAAATATTAAAATAATACTCGCAGAAAGGACGAGGATCTCAAATTATTGCTATAAAATCGTAATGTGCATTTATAATTTACGCATATTTATGTAATAATTCGAGGAATGTTAAGTCTCTCGATCATTATCAATAGAAATATGGAGGAAATGTGGAGAAATTATGTTTACTCATAAATTAAAAACCATGGAAGTATCTTTAAAAACGGGTATGTGGTCAAAGTCGATTTATAAAATAAAAATGGGCTCTAACCTGAAGAGTCTGAGTGGAACTTACCACAGTACGAACACAATTATACTAAAAGAAATATGCAACTTCAGCACCTATTAAAATATGTATGAACATTAGTTTTTAATACGAATAATTTACCTGAATTGCAATATATTCCAACGATGTTTACTTACAGGCTGTTCAAAGGAATGAATTAATGAATTAACTTCATACAGTGGCAATACGAAAGCAATTCGTCTATTATAAGATGTACATTGGCGTGATAGGCTGTAGGTGGGGCCGAACTGCGTCGAATACCCGGTTTGGGAACAAGCGTGTGGGTTACAGTGTATTTGCAGGGGCGACAGCGGCACTTGCACGGTCTTTGCCAGGCAGTTAGACAAAGACGCCTTTTAACAGGGTCAACACAGCGCAACAAAAGAAGGACTGTTCTCCTCGCCACAGGGATAAAATGGTAAACTAGCTGCTTGGAATTACCTTATTTTTTTCTCAAGGGGGAAAAAAGCCCATGTATGCATGATATGTATGCTACGTGCATGCTGATTTTCAAGGTTTTCTGACGCACCTGTACACCCGGCGCAAATTTAATTCCGTGATCATGTTTGTAGTTTAGCCACATTTAGTACAAGGACATAATATAGGAGGGTTATTTTCTATTTATTAAACGTAGGAGGGCTCATATCTGTTTGTATCCATAAAATTTTACGTTCAATAGCTTCGACTATTAGACATCGGATTAAAAAAAATATCTATATATATATATATATAATTAGTCCCTGCTTGTTTGTTTAAAATGATTTATATTTGTGCATTGCTTGTAAAATCCTTTGTAATTTTGTCTTCCAGTAATATAAATTAAAAGTGCTTTGTCATGTTAATGGAGCCCCCTTAGATGAATGTCGATTTACATCTCTATATATAGGAGTGATGGACATTGCATGACCCAGTTACTTAAATTAGGCGTTGTTGGTCCCATTCGTCTAAAATTATTTCGAGCTGGGATAATGTCTACAGCAGAAGATGAAGAGATTCTACATCGACAGTATACGATCAGCAGAAAAATCTGACGGAGAATGGGTGTTGCCCTAATTACACTGGCCGGCTGGGGTGGTGGACAATCGACAGACTGGCTACTGAGAATCTCCTAAAATACGCAGGAAATCCCAGTCTATTTTAAACGCATATGATATCCTCTGAACCGACAGGCCTGATAAGTACGTTTTAAACTGCAGACGATGCGATGACTCATTTATCTTGTATATGTAACCAACATAGTAATTTACATCTGAAAAAATTATATATATAGCAAAGAGTTTCTGATGCTGAATTTAAACAACGTGGCAAAAACGTTTTTATTACCTATAAAGCTTTAGTAATGAATCTGTCATTCAATACCACAATTATAGCGGCTTAATAATGGATAAATAAAGGTTTATCAGGCGCAGAGACAGCATTGATGAATACAATGAAAAATGGCGATATGAAATCCTGGATATGTAAAAATACTAAATATACTATTTAAATGTACTCGCTTTTATTCAGTAGATGCAAGTACATAAAAATTATATGCTAAGCTATGTTTGTGTGTCGTCGGTAATGTTTTTCAGTGAATACTCATCACTTTTCATACAAATGTTGATAAGGGCACAAGGTATGACAAAAAACATTTTATTCAAGATGTAACTGAAACTGACGTGTAAAATATTGAAATTATTATGATGTAAAGTCCATATTTATATGTGCAGTTTTTATGTAACGTGTATTCTGTAATGTATAAGTAACAGAGTTCAATTTGTAATCAATTCCTATTCCATTTCACATCAGGTTAAAATGCTGGACACATCAAGCAACCAGTACGATTCCTTCCTCTTCTGGAGGCAACCAATCCCAGAACTGGACCTGTCAGAACTGGAGGACCTTGGGTTGGTTGATAGCACATCAATCAAGGAGAATCATACTGGGAAGAAGCAGAACATCCATGAGTGGGAGAGTGATGAGGAGGCGGAGCTATCTGAGTACAACAGCTTCAACTTCTGGAGAGAGCCAATTGCCAGCATTGATTTACTCGACTTCAATTTGCTGTTGTGAAACACGACTGCTATGATTTACCCTCAGTTCAAAAATGTCTACATGTTATCAGATCCAAACAGTATCATGACTATGTTTCTGGTTTGCCCTTTAAGAGTATCAGTATTTGAATGTGTTTGTATTGGCACGCTTATATTCACAGAGCAGTAAATGTTAATGCAATACACAAGCATGGCATATAGACAGCTTGTGTCACTAATAATGCTATACAAAGGGACACTAATGTGACAACAATTAACGCTTGATGCATTCTTTCTGAACTGAAACAATACTGTACTTGGGTATGTTTTCTTGGTTAACTCATCAAGCAGGCGCAAGGACAAATCTCACACCTTAATTGCTTAAACAGAAGCCATTTAAAGTGGAGAGAGTTCTAATGCAAGCTTTACTTACATGCCTTGACGTGGAATGCTGCTTATTGTTTACACCAAGGGAACATACTCACTGGTCATTTAATTCCAACTGAAAACAAGTAAGGAGTAAACCGAGTATTATAAACATAAATGAGCTGAAATGAGACATGGCTCCTTTATGTTGACTGACTGATGATTTACTTGATAATTTATTAAAATGTACGTGTTGCTGTTACACTACTGTTTTGTATGCACCAATAGGAGTCAAGAATACAATCAATGCCAATTTGTATGATTTCCTAGGACCTATTTGGCTGTGAAAGGCAAATGTTGGAGGGAACTGGTCAGTTGGATTTAAAATTTATTTTTATGTTGGACTTTGCACAAATGTTTTGGTAAGAATGTCACATTGTGTACACCTTTGTGTACTTGGATTCAGAGCTGCCAAGAATATATTAGTCTAAAGACTTGAAAAATAAAATTAGACCTCCTGGCTTGGTTTTGTGACATAAATCAGATATGTAGGATTAAAATTTCAAAATCCGGAAGGTCGTAGAGCTACTACAAGGAGAATGACAGCAGATGTAAAGTTCAACAGCAGCACAAACGGCAGCCTGTAACGGTTAGTGTCTGAAATCAGCGGCTGTGTCTAGTTTGGTCTTGTCCCTGTTAGCATGCAGTTGCAGTGTGATGGGAAATCGGATTATGGGAAAAAAGCACTGGGTGAAACTAAGAGTTGGAGATGGAATACTGTACTTGCCATAATTCTTGACAACAGAATTGTACTTTGTGTACCATTTAAGTTCTTGCACTAAACTGGTGGTTTAGAGTACAAGATGATGGCACTGAAATGGAAAATTAGGGGTTGGTAAAGAACTGACTTTATGAGCACTTGGGCAGCATTTCTTCAGATGAAAATGAAACAAACTGCAAAAGATAATTTGCTAGAAACATTAAAACTCCATTTCAAGTGTGCCTGTTTATCTTCCTTTGTGCAGCAGTTCCTGTTTTGTAGGTATTGAGTCTGATTTAACTTGTGTATTGTGATGGGGAAGCCAGGTTTGGCTGAGAAAGTATAACGTGAACAAGTCACGTTCTGCAGAAAACATCAAGAAAACTGCAAGATTATAGCACCTACATTTTGTTACAGGTATGAAAATAGGTTGTTCAGTGGTTTGCATTTCGACATTGCTCTTGAAAATGTTCTCAACAGCCTAAAACAAGTTGTATCCTCTTGTGCATCATAACTGTAGTCACTTAAGACATGCCACTACGTATGACATTTTTACATATGCGAATCCTGTGAATTTTATGCCCACATAAACGTTGAGCTTTACTGGTTTGACTCTTGTGGTTATTCTTACATTTACATTTATCAGATGCTTTTATCCAAAGCAACTTACATTTCACATACAGGTTACAATGAGTTAGCACTGAGTGTCTTGCTCAGGGACACACTTGGTGGCTGGGCTGGGATTCTAACTGGGAGACTTCTGCATCTCAGCCTAATGTTCTACCCATTGAGCCATTCTTTCGTTCATAAAAGTGTCAGTTTTAGAATGTTATATTAATTTTATTTCTAAAATAAGGGGTACAACAGAAATGCCTGTAGTATATGGCATACATAGAAATTATTTTTTGCACTTAAAAACCACACCAACTGAGGCAGCCTTCAGTTTTACGCGCAAATTTACAAGACCCCAAACACAGACAAATTAAAAAATTAATATGTTAAAAATTACAGTTCTTGTGTAAACCCGGTAACCCCGTTAACCCAATTATTGCAGCATCACGCTGTCCTCCCGTTAAAGCGCCCCATCAGTATTCATCCGCCCAAAGAGGGAGAGCTCGCGCCAGTTTCCACTTCCGGTGTCGTTGGGCCGCCATCTTTGTGCCTCTGTTCAAATAGAATAATAAATAATTTTTTTTCCCCCAAAAAGTTGTTAAAGGAAAAATACAGCGATTCTGGTTTTTGTAGTTGTATTTAATCCAGCGACCTTTCCTCCGCCGACTCGCCAAGGTGCGTATGAAACTCTCACTGCAGCGAATCTCACTTAAAAAATAACGAGTTAACTGTGGTTAGTAGTATGCTGAATTTAAATATCTTGGTAGCAGGCTGGCGAACTTCGAGAGGTAACGGAGTAGCGAAACCTACAGTTACTTGCATTCGTGTCAGATTTGCAGCTATTCGGTAGACTTGTACATCGAAAAAAATTTCGGTTAAAAAAAAAACACATTGACAGTAATTACGAGCCGTTAAACAGAAATTGTTCGTACCGTAGATTTTTTTTGAAAAACGCATGATAATACCTTTTGGTTACCTGCTCAAGGACCAGTTTGAAAAGTTTTGTAACCCTATAACATATGTGGTGAAAAACCAACCAAGTATAATCAGGTTTACTAACTTGAAAAGTTGCGCGAAACGTTTGTTGGCTGCCTGAGACTGTTTACCGACCGGATGTGGAAGTGGTTTTTTCCCCTTCGCGTTTAAATTGCAATTTCAGATCCGACTTCCCCCGGAACATCTACGACTAAATATTAAAACGGTTTCCTGTGCTGGCTTGTGCTTTAGACGAGATTAATGAAGTGTTGTGTGTTTTATAACGGACTCTTTCGTGGCCTTTCGGTGGATTTTCGCTGTAGTGTGTTCAGCAGTAAGATGGCTGCTCGACCCGCTGGCGCTGCGCGTCTCGGTGCACTTAGCGCTTTTCTCACTTTCATTTGTGTAAACCCAGTCAAAGCATTGCTTGGAAGAACCAGCCAAGCACCAGTAACGAATTGCATTTAGCTTTATTTCATCTTTCCTCTATGTGATCAGTTTGTATTCTTGCAAACACCGACATAACGCTCCAGACAGAAGGCGCTGGTCATGTAGCTATCGAGGCGACGAGTAAGCAGTAAAATCGTGCTTCTCAGTGTCAGATGGCTGTTTTGAATTTGTATAAACACCTTTCTTGAAACATGCACATCAGTAGTAATGGTGCATGTGCTGGCTAAGTGTTTTGATCCCTTTCATGCATAGTGGTCAGTACAGTGGATAGCTATTTAAAGGCTGTTTTCTTGTATGTGGTTTTCATAATTCATGCATGAAAGGGTTAAACTGGCCAGTGTGTCCTTGAAGTAAGCATATACAGCATAAGGCAACAGTACACAGCTGGTCGCACACCGGGCTTTATTTCTCATCACTGTTGAATGGCATCGAATAACGTTCAGATTTAGTTTAGTTAACGCCTCGTCGTTTGTATTGAGATACTCTTGTTTTGCTAGTATAGTTTCCCAAGAATAATGGTTTCAAAACGAACATTGTATTAAACGTTAAGTGAATAGCAGGTTGCTTTATTGTCAAGTTGCTGCCAGTAGGATATTTGTGGCCAAGGCTGTGAACCATAGGTTCCCAGGTTTCTCCTGTTATTCACACACATGTTCCTAATGTGACACTTCTCCTA
The DNA here is from genome assembly GCA_025773905.1 of Chitala chitala. NCBI lineage: Eukaryota > Metazoa > Chordata > Actinopteri > Osteoglossiformes > Notopteridae > Chitala > Chitala chitala. The sequence continues at coordinate 5,392,786 of JABJVR010000039.1, read as the reverse complement.
TGAGCTCTTTTAAAGGATGAATAATCTTGAGTGCACACGACCTGAAAATAGGTTGTCTGAAATTCCGAGAATATAGCTGGGTTTCTCTCTGCCCTCTATTTAGTTCAGGCAATGTTAACTGTTATACAACACATTCTGTATGCAATATTATTTAGTATAATTGTACAGATGTCTTTCCATGTGATTTATATTTCACTTGAGTAAAAAGGGTCACATCAAATATGTGTAAGATTCAGTGTATTATCTAGTACATAACTATGAATTTAAGTTGTGTATTATTACTGTATTACTGTCATGTTGCTGCCTAATGGCTGTATGTCTTAAGGATGTTGTACTTAAAAAAAATAAAGTATCCTTGACTTAATATTTTATGGCCTGACTACTCTGTTGCCCCTATGGTGTGTCTTAATGGTCTTGCGCTTTAATACTTGGCCTTCATTTTTAAAGAGACTGTGACGTACTTTATTGCATTGTATGTTATTGAACCAGAGTGTTCCTTGCAAAACGTGGTCAGTATGACTGATTGGCGAATGCAGAGACACGCCTCATCTCCTCCTCTTTCCTCGTCATTTTCCTGCACAGATGTCACTGGTGGACCTTGGGAAGCGGCTGCTGGAAGCCGCTCGGAAGGGCCAGGATGATGAGGTCAGGTCGCTTATGGCCAATGGAGCGCCTTTCACCACCGACTGGGTAATCATGCAGCTAGACAAATGACAATTTTTTTTTCAGATGCTGAGCAGTTTACATTACCATGATAAAAAAAAAAGATAAACTTTGAGCTTTTAACTACCCAAAATCATGTCAGTAAGGCTTTCTGCTGGGAAGGGAAGAGTTGCTGAAGTGGTATCTGAAAAGCTTGTGAACTGAGCTGGACTGGCATTTTTAATGTGCAGCTTGTAATTTAACATCTGACATTGTCATTATAAAAGTACTACAGACGTTGTGTGGTTGGCAAACAACTGACGACAGATTGTGCCTGAAAATGCTCTGTTAAAATAAAGGCAGTTTTTTTTTTTTTTGTGAAATAACGTTTATTTTTTATTTTTATTTTTTTTAAGACTTTACTGTGACGGCAAAAGCCATGAATGTTGTTAAATGTGAAAAACCAAAGTTGGGTAGTATGACTACTTTAAGGTCTTAACATTTCAACAGGGGTCTTAAATTAAGGTCTTTACATTTCAGCAGTTGCTGTTTAGCAGTACTGAATTTGCTGATTTCTCACCAGTAATGTGTTTTTGTTCTAAGCTGGGGACATCGCCATTACACCTGGCTGCTCAGTATGGACACTACTCAACAGCAGAAGTGCTGCTTAGGGCAGGGGTCAGCAGGGACGCCCGAACTAAAGTGGACAGGACCCCCCTGCACATGGCCGCTGCCGAGGGTCACTCGGTCATCGTAGACCTACTTGTCAGAGTAAGTGTGTGCTTTGGTGGCAAGGGTGATAGCTGTTGGTATTAAAATAATGTGCTGTGAAAGATTTAAAAGTCAAATTCTTCAAAGGAGGTTAATGCATTTACCTTAATAGGCTGGAAATGGCTTTGGTTTTAGTGAGTCCATGCAAATGCAGTTAAGTAGTGTGCATGGTTTGTGGGAAATATATTTCTGGAGAACATTCTAGTGTTGCAGCTTGTTCTGTTTTGCCACCCCTGTGATGTTTATGTGACCCCTCGCCACCCCCAGAGCGGTGCGGACATCAACGCCAAAGACATGCTGAAGATGACGGCGCTGCACTGGGCAGCTGAGCACAGGCACCGCGACGTGGCCGAGCTGCTGGTGAAGTACGGCGCCGACGTGCACGCGCTCAGCAAGTTCGACAAGACGCCGTTCGATATCGCCGCCGACCACCAGGACAGCGATCTCATGGCCCTGCTCCAGGTGACACTCCCGGCTGCCTTTTTGGCCGTCCGGTTCTGTGTTCTTTCTGCTTTTCATTGTCATGACAAGCAGTTTCTGTTGGCCTGTTACACCGTTCCAAACTGTGGCTTGTGTCGCATTGGTGATGTTTCTGACCAAGTGAGCCAATGCTGCAGAGCTCCTGTTCATGAGCCGTGAGTGAAGCGAGAGGGTGGGCGGGGCTTTTGCACTTTCAGGAGGGAATGCAGAACCAGGTGAACGTCAATCCTGAGCAGGCGCCACAGTTTATCATCTCGTCCTCATCCGCCGCCGGGGTGGTCAGCCTCGCCGACCTCATCTCCACCACAGCCAAAACTACCTCGGGTACAATCGTCGTCTCTCAGCTATGTGCCACAGTTTGTCTTGCTTTTGGGTAAAATTAACCGTGACCACCTTGGTTCACTTTCAGGGAAATATTTTGTTTGCTTTTTACAAAGCGAAAATCTGCATAAAAGTTTTGGGCACAGTTCCAGTGCATCCACCCAGATATGTTACCACGGGTGCATTTGAGCAGGGGTCAGACTAATTTGTGAATATTTCTGCTGGAAAAGAGAATCGCTGGCCATAAATTTGTGGTTTATCTTGGGAACAACAGGTGTGGGTGTCCTTGGGGGAGAAAAATTAATCGTATAAATAATTTAGTTTGGCTATGTCTGTGTGTGCATTAAGTTGTCTGTGGTAGGAGATTTGTGTCCTTGGAGCTAATGGTTGACCTCGTGTGATACTGCCAGTGGCATCCGAGTGTAAGAGCAGTGCTGACGGACTGGTGGCCCCCCCTTTCAGGTGACTGTGTCTCCACCACTTCTGTTTTGGCCACCCTGGCTGCCCTGGCAGAAGCTTCTGGCCCCATGGCCAACTCAGAGAGAGCAGGTACCGAGCGGCTCGGCCCGTTTCTGCATGAGTACCCAAAGAATGCTGGGCACTGTTGTCATCTCCCTGATGTCCATCACTCAGTGCATGGTGCTCGTATAATGGTGTTGATTGGCTGAAGCAGGTGACACTTGAGTGTGGTCTGTGTGGTCTGATAAGGTGACTCAGAGGAGGTGATCGCCGCCGACTCTGTCAACTCGGCCATCCAGCAAATGGTGGGTGATGGAAGTCAGAGGGTCATCACCATAGTGACGGACCAGCACGGCAACCTGCAGACGGGCGGGCTGGGGCAGCAGTTCTTCGTGACCATGCAGCATGGGCAGCAGAGTGAGTGTAAGAGGGAGCGGAGTAAGATCGATGTCTTCTCCCCGTTAGCCGGTGCCTGTTTAGCTCTAAATCTCTGTGTTGTAGTATAGCAAATAGCCTGCAGTACACAGTGACTTCCTCTAGGGGTGCTGTTGTGTACTTAATAGGTTTAATGCTTCACAGGTCAGTTTAGGACACAGCACCCTGGAAAATAAGTGGTAGTTGTTGTGGCACATGGATGGCTCACAGATTGGTTTTCTGTGTGTCCGTCTGCAGTGGTAGCGATACCTGCCGGGCAGATCACAGAGGAGGTGGTGGAAGAAGAGCACCCACCCCCACCGTCCCGCAAAAGGAAAACGGAGGCTGTGGCCAATCATGCAGAGCACGACGTGGTGAGTGTGAGTATCTGTGAGAGTCAGAGGTTCATAAGCCCCTGCTTACATTTTGGGGCTTTCACAATGTTTGAAGGGTTTAGGCTAAAAAATGGTGTGTGTGTACAGAAGCCTGGGATTTGGTACGATGAGTCGAAGGGTTGCTGTCTTTTTCTGCTGGTTTGAGAATTCTACCCCCTCTACACCCCTCGCCCCCCAGGAGCCAGCGGAGAAGCGCAGCCGGGAGCTGCTTCAGCGACAGCTGCTGGAGGCGAACCGCAAGGCTCAGGAATACAAGCAGCAGCTGCTGAAAAAGGAACAGGAGGCGGAGCAGTACCGCCTGAGGCTGGAGGCCATCGCCCACGGGCAGACCAATGGCACAGCGGCGCCTGACCAGGGCATGGCCGAGCTTGTGCAGGAGACCGAGGAGGTGATGGGTGGAGAGGAGGTTGTGGTCCTCCCAGAGGGGGCCATCATCATCAAGGCGGAGGAGCTGGAGGCGGCGGAGGAGCAGGTGACGCTGGTGGAGACAGTGGAGGCCACGCCCACCCACGCCGAAGTCACCTCATAAAAGACAGAGTGGGGACAGACAGAGACTGCTTGCCGCCATTAGCTTCGCTTTGTTTTTTCACCTTCTTTTGTATTTTGATTATTTTTTTTCTTACTGTTGATTATTTCCTTTTTTAATTATTTCTAGAGAATTATTTGTGCAAAAAAGCCATGAGATAAACACAGAATGGGCAGCGTTTAAAGAGTACGTCGAAAAGTCGCAGGACTCTAAAATGTGAGGCGTTTGTGCAGCTGGGCGGCGGGGGACATTAATGGGGGGGTGACATCACTTAGCAGTGATGTGGGCTTTTCAGCTGCTTGCCTCACAGTTGTTATTGCTGAACATATTTCCCACAGCTTTTTTCCAAAAGGGGCTTTAAAACAAAACGGCAAGGGGGAGAGCCGTGCAGGTGGGCAGGTGTGCGTCTGTCACCTGCAGCGCCCTCAGGAGTTTTCAGAGGCTCTCTCTCCACCTCCCATGGATTTCCAGGAACGAGGCCATGTAGGTGCTGTCATGTTCTGCAGCAAGGGCTTTGCTTGAGTGTCCTCGGAGTAGTGCCCCTCCTCGCTGGCACTGCCACAGTAGCCCGTGTGCCCAGTCTCGCTCTCTCGCTTTCGCTGTGTCTCCCACTCTCTCTCTCTCTCTCTCTCTCTCTCTCTCTCTCTCTCTCTCTCTCTCTCTCTCACACACACACACACACACAC